>JADLZN010009125.1:0-130000 GCA_018155175.1 Sinocyclocheilus anophthalmus | reverse complement strand
TCAGAGAAATCACTAAAACATAATGCCCTCTACAGAGGACAAAACTCCATAGCTGGGTCTCAGGAGGATACCAGACTTTTTTTTTTGTTTTTTGTACGTCTTTTATAAAAAAAAAGTTCCGTGTCGTTTCATCTTTTTGATTATTGTCATATAGAAGTTTTTTATATAACAGTGGGTACTGAAAGTTTCAGACACCCCTTAACTTTCACTGTTATATTGCAGCCATTTGCTAAAATCATTTAAGTTAATTTTTTTTTTCCTCATTAATGTACACACAGCACACTATATTGACAGAAAAACACAGAATTGGTGACATTTTTGCAGATTTATTTAAAAAGAAAAACTGGAATATCACTTGTCCTAAGTATTTCAGACCCTTTGCTGTGACACTCATATATTTAACTCATGTGCTGTCCATTTCTTCTTATCATCCTTGAGATGGTTCTACACCTCATTTGAGTCCACTGTGTTTGTTATACTGATTGGACTTGAGTAGGAAAGCCACACACCTGTCTATATAAGACCTACAGCTCACAGTGCATGTCAGAGCAAATGAGAATAATGAGGTCAAAGGAACTGCCTGAATAGCTCAGAGACAGAATTGTGGCAAGGCACAGATCTGGCCAAGGTTACAAAAAATTCTGCTGCACTTAAGGTTCCTAGAGCACAGTGGCCTCCATAATCCTTAAATGGTAGATGTTTGGGGCGACCAGAACCCTTCCTAGGGCTGGCTGTCCGGCCAAACTGAGCTATCAGGGGGGAAAATACTTGGTGAGAGAGGTAAAGAAGAACTTAAAGATCACTGTGGCTGAGCTCCAGATATGCAGTCGGGAGATGGGAGAAAGTTTTAGAAAGTCAACCATCACTGCAGCCCTTCACCAGTCGGGTCTGAATACTTAGGACCATGTGATTTTTCAGTTTTTCTTTTTTAATCTGCAAAAATGTCAACAATTCTTGGTTTTCTGTCAATATGGGGTGCTGTTTACATTAATCAGGGAAAAAAAAATAACTTAAATGATTTAACAAATGGCTGCAATATAAACAAAGAGTGAAAAATTTAAGGGGGACTGAATAATTTCCGTACCCACTGTATACGATAGGTCTTTTCAACATCGGGTAGTGTTTATATTTATATTATTGTATATTATATTTTAGATAATTGTATGTTCTAGACATTTTATGTAATGTATTTTAATGTAAATTTTTACAGTCTTTTACCTTTACATTTTTAGATTATTCTTATATTATATACTTTCATCAGGTCATTATATGAATATTTATATATTTATATTTGTCGATATTTTATAGATACACTTTTTCATTTACACAGATTATTTTTTATATATATTATATGCTTTTATTATTTTTAAATATTTAATTTTTATATATTTTAGATTGTTTATATTTATATGTTTATATATGTATGTTCTTTTTTAGTTATTTTTTTTAAATATTTGTGTCTTTAAAAATACTTTAATGGATTAGATACAATTTAATATTATATGAATTGTGACTAGTGCAATTTGTATATGACTTAGTATATACACGCCACACATAGATATATATATATATTGTAATGCTGATGTTTATCTGTCAGCCGAGCGCGCCTTTGCACCATGACGTTTGACGTGATTTCAAGGGCCGGCCCCTCCGCATCATTGGTCCCGAGAGACCCTTCGCGGGGGGGGGGGGGGGGGGGGGGAGGAGACGCGTGGGAAACATCTTCATCAAGAACCTGGACAAGTCCATCGACAACAAGGCCCTCTACGACACGTTCTCTGCCTTCGGCAACATTCTGTCCTGCAAGGTAAACACCAGTGCTTGCAGTAGGGCTGGACAATAATTCAATGCCACTATGTAGCGCCAACAAAACAAAAACGATATAATTGTTTTTCAATAACTGTGGTGCTTTTTTTATTTTTTTTTAAGCACAGTGCCGATATTTCGATATAAATTACCAGTGTTTTCCCATACATTGATTTATTTGTGGCGTTTGACTTTGTTGAATTAACATGAGCACTGCACGTTTCAAAATGGTGTTTTATATGAATGCATCTCTGAAGGGAACCGACTGTCTTCAGAAAAGTTTCGATGACGTTTACGTTGTTATCTGATAAAGTAGCATTCATGAGCATAGCTGCTTTGATTACAGCCATTACTGAGGAAACCGCTAGTTCTATCACTCTAAAAGCACCTCCTGGCGGAGAATGAGTTTGCATTTTCAATAATAAGCCTGTCTCCAGCAACATGTTTTTGTTGCTCTTTTTTTTTTTTCTGCAGCAACTCGGAGCACTTTTCATACCCTTTTTTTTTTTTTTTTTTTTTTTCTCTCTCTCTCCTTTTCTTTTTCTTGCTGAAGCACATTTTTTTCAATCTATAAGAATTTTTGACCGTAAGATTTTTAGATGTTTTTTTTTGTTTTGTTTTTTTCACCAAGCCCTGCGTTGTTATTTGATCCAAAGTACCGCAAAAACAGTAACATTTTGAAATATTTTTACTATTTAAAATAGCTGCTTTCTATTTGAATATTTTAAAATATAATTTATTTCTGTGATTCAAAGCTGTATTTTTTCAGCAGCATTCCTCCAGTCTTCAGTGTCACATGATCTTCAGAAATCATTCTAATATGCTGATTATCAGTATTTAAAACAGTTGAGTAAATTTTTTCAGAATTCTTTTATGAATAGAAAGATCCAAAGATCAGCATTTATCTGAAATAAAAAGCTTTTGTAACATTATACACTATTCCATTCAAAAGCATTGGAGTCAGTATAATTTCTATTATTTTTTGGGGTAAGAAATTATAGAAATTAATACTTCTATTTAGCAAGGATGCTTAAAATTGATCAAAAGTGACAGTAAAAGCATTTATAATGTTACAAAAGATTTCTATTCCAAATAAAAAGTGTTCACATCGATATCGGAATTGTATCGTATCGACCAAAATGAATAAATATATCGTGATATATATGTTGTCCATATCGTCCAGCCCTAGTTTGCAGTGAGACGCATGTTTGTGCTCGTGCTCAGTGCTGCTGCTCTCTCTCTGAAGGTGGTTTGCGATGAGAACGGCTCTAAAGGATACGGCTTTGTGCACTTTGAGACCCACGAGGCCGCAGAAAGAGCCATTGAGAAAATGAACGGCATGTTGCTCAATGACCGCAAAGTGTAAGTGTGTGTTTGAATTTAACCGCATTTGTGCTAAACTGTGTTTGGTTTGGAGTGAAGCATGCATTTTATTAACATCTAATAAGTTCCCAACAGAAATGCTGTAGAGGTTATCAAGTTGAAAGATTTTATGTAACTGGTATTGTTTTTATTTGTGTGCTTTTTTTGTGAGAATATAGCATTTGATGCTGGTCTGATGTTGATTAATTAAAAATGATAAATACTATTGCATCTTGAAGGTTCGTCGGTCGCTTTAAGTCTCGTAAGGAGCGCGAGGCAGAGATGGGCGCTCGCGCCAAAGAGTTCACAAATGTTTACATCAAGAACTTCGGGGAAGATATGGATGATGAGAAGCTGAGGGAAGTTTTCAACAAATGTGGTAGTTTTATTTATTTTTTGCATTTTTTGAATGTATTTCTATACATTTATTTTTATACTTTTATTGTCTATTTCCTTTCTTTTAATCTTAGATGAACTTTTATTTTTTATATATATATATATAATTTTATACTTTTTAAATCTATGCACATGTGTATATATCAATCATTTTTTTTTTATTTTCATTTAATACTTTTTTTTTTTTAAAGTCCGTATTATATTTTTTAAAATTCTGTTTTAGTTGAGTACAAAATAAAAAATGTAATTTAATTTAGTTAAACTAAATTAAAATGAGTAATGTTGCCTTGGCAATAGCGAAATCTTTTTTTTTAATATATATATATATATGGTAAATATACGTAATTTCTACACTAGCAGTTCAAATGTTTGGGATCAGTAAGGTTTTTAATGTTTTTAAAGAAGTCTCTTCTGCTCATCAAGCTGCATTTACTTGACCAAAAATGAAAAAAACTTAATCTTGCAAATGATTCTTACAATATAATATGTTTTCTATTTTAATATACTTTAAATTTTATTTCTGTGATGCAAAGCTGATTTTTCATCATCATTACTCCAGTCTTCAGTCTCATATGATCATTCAGAAATCATTATCATATGCTGATTTATTATCAGAATTATCAACAGCTGTGCTGCCAAATATATTTTTGGAAACTGCGATACTTTTTTCAGATTCTTTGATGAATAAAAAGTTTAAAGAATAGCAATTATTCAAAATATAAATCTTTTCTAACAATATAAACTTTGCTATCACTTTCTTATCATTTAACACATCCTCAAGCTGAAATACAATTTTAATTTCGTTCAAGAAGAGAACGTATATACATATTTCTGACCCCCAAACTTTGAACGTAGTGTACATTACATCTTAATCTGAACCCTTCATATATACATATATATATTGTTACATTTTATTTATAAATTGTTAACTGTAATAACCCTGGCTGCTAGTAGATGTTTTGATCTTATGGCGTGTTTGTGTGTGGCTGCAGGTCCAGCGCTCAGCATTCGCGTCATGACTGACGACAGCGGCAAATCTAGAGGCTTCGGCTTCGTCAGCTTTGAGAGGCACGAGGACGCTCAGAGGGTGAGGAGCGGCGTGTTAAGCCTCTGTGGGGTTTTGTAACGGTCCCTGCAGCGTTGTAACCTGACGTGTTTCTTCTGATGCTCAGGCCGTGGATGAGATGAATGGAAAAGAGCTGAACGGGAAGCAGGTGTACGTGGGTCGCGCGCAGAAGAAGGGAGAGCGCCAGACGGAGCTCAAGCGCAAGTTTGAGCAAATGAAGCAGGACCGCATGACTCGCTACCAGGTAACGTGAGCCGCAGATGAGAGCGGTGAAGGGCCGTCGATGTCTGTGAAGTAGGGATGTAACGATGAACCGGTTGAAAATCGATTCAAATATGTGACGATTAAAATCGGTTGAGATGCTAAACAAATCGTGATTCAGTTAGGGGTAGGAGTTTATATAAATGTATGTCTGAGAGGAACTTACTGTCTTCAGAAAAGTCTAGATGGTATTTTTTTTTTCATCTTGCCACTGTATAATGCATATTAAAGTTCATAAGTGCAGCGCTGCTTTGTTTACAGCGGTAACCGAGGAAACACTGTAACATTGCTGTTCATAAGCGCAGTGCTGCTTTGTTTACAGCGGTAACCGAGGAAACACTGTAACATTGCTGTTCTAGCGCAGGCTTCTTTTGTTTCAGCGTTAACCGAGGGGGAAACACTGTCAACATTGCTGTTCATAGCGCTGCTAGCGTTGTTTTACAGGGTACCCGAGAAACACTGTAACAGTCGGTTCATATCGCATGGACGTTTGTTTTACAGCGGTCACCGAGGAAACAACTATCATTGGCTGTTCATAGCCGCAGCTGCTCTGCTTTGTTTACAGCGGTAACCGAGGAAACACTGTAACATTGCTGTTCATAAGCGCAGCTCTGCTTTGTTTACAGCGGTAACCAAGGAAACACTGTATCATTGCTGTTCATAAGCGCAGCGCTGCTTTGTTTACAGCGGTAACCAAGGAAACACTATCATTGCTGTACATAAGTGCGCGCTGCTTTGTTTACAGCGGTAACCCGAGGAAACACTGTATCATTGCTGTTCATAAGCTCAGCTCTGCTTTGTTTACAGCGGTAACCGAGGAAACACTATATCATTGCTGTTCCAAAAGCGCCGCCTGCTTTGTTTTACAGCGGTAACCAAGGCAACCTGTATCACTTGGCTGTTCATATCGCGAGCTCTGCTTGGTTTACATCGGTAACCGAGGAACACTGTATCATTGCTGTTCATAAGCGCAGCGATGCTTTGTTTACAGCGGTAACCGAGGAAACGCTTTATCATTGCTGTTCATAAGCGCAGCGCTGCTTTGTTTACAGCGGTAACCGAGGAAACACTGTATCATTGCTGTTCATAAGCGCAGCGCTGCTTTGTTTACAGCGGTAACCAAGGAAACGCTGTATCATTGCTGTTCATTAGCGCAGCTCTGCTTTGTTTACAGCGGTAACCTAGGAAACACTGTATCATTGCTGTTCATAAGCGCAGCTCTGCTTTGTTTACAGCGGTAAACAAGGAAACTCTGTATCATTGCTGTTCATAAGCGCATCTCTGCTTTGTTTACAGCGGTAACCGAGGAAACACCGTATCATTGCTGTTCATAAGAGCAGCGCTGCTTTGTTCACAGCGGTAACCAAGAAAACGCTGTATCATTTGCCGTGGTTCAGAACGCAGCTTCTGCTTTGTTTACAGCGTAACCGAGGAACGCTGTATCTTGCTGTTCATAAGCGCACGCTCTGCGTTGTTTACAGCGGTAACCGAGAAACCTGTTCATTCTGTTCTAAGCGCAACTCTGTTTTGTTTACAGCGGTAAACAAGGAAACTCTGTATCATTGCTGTTCATAGTGCAGCGCTGCTTTGTTTACAGCGTTAACCAAGGAAACACTGTATCATTGCTGTTCATACGCAGCTCTGCTTTGTTTTACAGCGGTAACCGAGGAAACACTGCATCATTGCTGTTCATAACCGCAGCGCTACTTTGTTTACAGTGGTAACCAAGGAAAAGCTGCATCATTGCTGTTCATAAGCGCAGCTCTTCTTTGTTTACAGCGGTAACCAAGGAAAAACTGTATCATTGCTGTTCATAAGCGCAGCGCTTCTTTGTTTGTTTACAGCGGTAACCAAGGAAACACTTTATCATTGCTGTTCATAAGTGCAGCTGCTTTGTTTACAGCGGTAACAAGGAAACACTGTATCTGCTGTTCCATAAGCGCCACCTGCTTTGTTTACGCGTAACCAAGGAAACGCTTTAAGCGCCACCTTCTGGCAGAGAGTGCATCTGCGTCTCGTTCAGCTCGTCTGCTGTTTCTGTTTCATGCTGATATTTTTATGTATAGTTTCACAAAACTGAAGTCAAATCATTCTGTTTTTGCTTCAAATTTTGAAACTATACAATCTAATTTAGATTAAAAACTGCTGGTGTTGCACGTACGCAGCATCTTTGTTTGGATCGTGATTAAAATGCAGTGGTTGCCTCTCATTTTAAATGGAAAGAGCACAGAACCTGCAGCATTTTGTCCAAGCAATAATAAACGGACACATTTATTTATAATTTCTTAAATCTCATTTTATTAAAAAAAAAATTGTGAGTTGAATCGAATCGTGAGTTGAGTGAATTATGTCCCTACAGTAAAGTGAACTTTAATTCTTATTTTCAACAGGGAGTCAATCTCTACGTGAAAAATCTGGACGACGGCCTCGATGACGAGCGTCTGCGTAAAGAATTCGCACCGTTTGGCACCATCACCAGCGCTAAGGTACGAGCTAGCCAGGGCTGATTGATTTAACCGATTAATTAACTCGTATCAATTCTTAAATCCTGAGATCGATCTTTTAGCCTATACTCTTTTTCCTGTTTGATGCATGATTAATTGCACTAAACATTATTTGTATCATCACAATAATCACAAAGCTTTGATACTTTTAAGAAAAAATTCTCTTTTCAGATTCGGTCAATTTTATCATGAAACTCAAACAAATGTTTGAATAAATCTGTCATAAAACAAGATTTTATAATGACGAATGTTTATATTTCAACAAATTCAGTAGAAACAAATCATTATAAAAACTTGCCTATGTGCAATTTAAATGTTTTTATGCAATTAAATTTTTATTCGCACGTTTATGATATTCTGAAATTATGTATAAAATTTATATTAATATTGCATATATCTATTATAAATACCTCAAAGTAAATAGCAGTTGGTTATAAATATTACATTTTATAATATTTATTCCGGGGTTACTTAAATGATGTATATTATAATATTAATTTTATTTTCCATATATCTATATATAGGGAATACCAAATCTCTAATATAAATATATATATATTACTTATATTATATATATATATAACAATAGCGTGTATATATTATAATTATTTACTCTTACCGTAAGCACCAGGATGTTATATAAAAATATCAATTTTGGTAAAATTGTGTATCAATTAAAAAATATTATATTGACTATTATGTTAAATATTTTTAAAAAGTTGCAATGGAATATAATAGTGTAGACCTTTTAACCTGTAACCTTTTTTAACCATTGAAATTAATGTACCATAGTGTTATATAAACATTATCTGAAGTTATATCTGTGAAATAGTGTAATGAGTTACAGTACTTATTATGAGTTACAATATTTATGTAAATGAGTTACAAATCAATAGGAATTGAATATAATAGTTTGGTTCCCGGTCTAGTTTACAGCATCAGTTGATATTTTACTGAGATGTATCCAAACAAATCCCGCTCCCCGATTGTTTTAATACCCAGCCCTACACCGAACATCAGTGGTTCTCCTCCAGGGTTGTGTGTTAAACTCCAGCGCCTGCTCTTGTTCAGGTGATGATGGAAGGCGGCCGCAGCAAGGGTTTCGGCTTCGTCTGCTTCTCGGCTCCTGAAGAAGCCACTAAAGCCGTGACGGAGATGAACGGTCGTATCGTGGCCACCAAGCCGCTGTATGTGGCTCTGGCTCAGAGGAAGGAGGAGCGTCAGGCGCATCTCACCAGTCAGTACATGCAGAGGATGGCTACCGTCAGAGCCGTGCCCAACCCCGTACTCAACCCCTACCAGCCAGCGCCACCATCCGGATACTTCATGACTGCTATTCCACAGGTCAGAGGTCGCTTTCACCCCACTCCGTGTCATGTAGGCCTGTCGCAATAATCAATATATTAGCGCTTACAGTGCATTGTATGTGACCCTTAGAGCAAACAAAACACGTCAAGTTCATTTTTTGTAAATTGGATTACAATCATCTGAATACATGACTTCCCGTTGTAGAAGGGTTTGATGTTAATCGCAATAGTAAGAAATCTTAGAATAACGGAAGGAAAGAGCAAAAATCTAGATTGTGGATTAGTGTGATGGTACCTACATAATGGTAATCTTGATTCAATGAAGTTCTTAGCGTAGCACAGGTACATATAACTGATCAAAGAACGTAAGTCCAGAGTCATTTGATATCTAAAACGAAAATAAATCGTACGAAAAGCATATCTTCAAGGAACAGATTTACCTATAATATCGTTGACAATAAAGTTTTTGGCATGAAAGAAAAATCTATCATTTTGATCCATACCGTGTATTGTTGGCTATTGCTACAAATATCCCCCAGCGACTCACCACACATATACTTTTAGTATGGATAATACTCCGCCAGTCCGCATGGTGCATGACCTCAATCTTTTGGTGCGCATATTAGACACATTATTTTACATAAAATTTAATATCACCATGTTTTGTACATTCCGTGTGCCCGGTGCCCTGTGGCTTTTGGGGCGCTGCTTTCTCGAACAAGTAAACGTTGTGTAACTTAGTCTGAGGTGTCGTCACATTTAACAGTTGCGTTCTAACACAAATTTATCATCTGCATATGCCCTTGTTTTAGAATCTGAACGACATCTGATGGCCGAGTAGGTGGGGTCGTGTTATACATCGGAGGCAATAGAGTTATAGCACCTTATATGACTACGGGAAAAAAAGTCGCGGAAGAAAGCGCTAGATATGATAATCTAGTGCTTTTCATTTTTATTCCTACTTGATATCAATAAAAAGACTATTTGCACAGTTTTGTAATAGGAAAAAGAACGCTTTCGGGGCATTTTAAAGTATTTAATATTTTGAGAAAAACTTAATTCCATGATCTAATAATTCAAAGTTTGTTAGTCTATATGAAAGATAGATAGCATTATATTAAGCTATAAATGTGATTACAACAATATAATTACATGCCTAAATAACAATATCATATAAAATGACAATAATATCGCTTATCGCAGTTATTTCTGGGGCAATATTTCGCACAACAAAAAGTTATCGTGCCAGGCCTAGTGTCATGCTTAAAGGTGTGGTCACTTATTATTGTTCAGGGGAACATTTGCTTGGGAATTGAGGGAGTAGGATTTCCCCACACAGGTTTCGCAACTGGTTTTTGTTAATTTATTGCATTGAGCAACAGAAAGCGACTTGTTTAAACGTGTATTTGTCTGAATGCTGATGTTAACAAAGCTAATGCTATCATAGTTTTTCATGCACGTTTAGTTTAACGGCTCTAATTTAGTAAACCGGAGACTGTTAAGAAATCACGACAGCGTTCAAGATGCTGGCTGTCAAAATAAAAGTCCTGCTTCTGAGGTATTGGTCAAGCAGAGGTCGTAAAGTCTCATCTTTTCACAAATGAAGGCCTAAAAAGGTCTTGTATCAAAGTAGGACGTCGTGGCATTAAACGTTGCACGCACTGCAAAAAATTTATATCTTTTACCGTTTTAACGTTTTGTTTTTCAGTACAATATCTAACCATTCTTAAATCAAGACTTGAGATGCAGAATTAACAGAAAATCGTTTTCTAAGAAATTTCTAAGAAAAGAGTTTATGCTTAAAACAAGAACAAATATCTGTCAATGGGGAATTAGTATTAAGTTGATTTTTGTGAAGTGTGACCGGTAGATACAGAAATAATTTCCATACTCTGTTTTTTTTTTTTTGTTAAATTCATTTAAAAAGATGTATTTTCAAACTTTGAAGTTCTTCTAATACAACTTGTTCTCCTTAGACATTCGCACTTGGAAAATATATTGGCTTATTGATGTTCGCTTCAATTAATTCCTTAAATTTGGTCTTAAAAAACCTGGCCGCCTTAAAAATAGTTTACATTAGACAATTGAGCTCTTTTGTGCCTGCGGAAGTAACCGCGCATTAACAGGCATCATGACGTGGTTTTTACTAGGGATGCACGATATTGGATTTTTACCGATATCCGATAATTTTCAACTAATTTTGTCCGATACGATATATAATTTTTTTATTTTGGAAAGGTTTTAACAAGAACTTATTTGTTAGAATTAAACAAACTATAGTAAAGTTCTTTTATAATGACGGTACATTGTAGATTTGAAAATAACTATAAATAAACAATATATTAAGCACTGCATTTTATTTTTCAGAAAGATGCATGGTAACGTAACATTTTATTTTATTTAACATTTGTAAATGGTCTAAAGTAAAAGAGTTGTAAAAATTCTGAAAATCTTTTAGAGCTCAATTTGTTTAAAAAATATAACATTACACATTAATGAATAAATCAGTATATATAAAATTATTTATTTAAGTGTCATGTTTGTGATTTTTTTTTTTCATGCAAGCTATAGCTTCTGACCTTTACATCAAAACATTTTCATGATTTTATGGCATCAATTACTGCTTTTATTTAATCAGAAACACAGTTTAAATGTGTATTTTGCTTTCATTTTATTGGAAGTAGGCCATCGGCGCCCCCTACGGAATTAAAACTCCTTACCAAACACGTCATTCTGTATGTGCATTCTCAGTTTAAATGCAGTGATCAAAACAGTGAATCCAATCATTGCTAGCAAACCCTGAGCACGTGAGTTAATATATACCTCTTATCGGCAAGACATATCGGCAAAATTTTTCATATCGGGCCGATGCCGATAATTATTTAAAGCCATTCTCGGTCGATTCTGATATCGGTCCGATAATATCGTGCATCCCTAGTTTTTCCTCAAGCGGTTTCTCTCTTGTGTGTGTTTGACAGGCTCAGAATCGTGCTGCTTACTATCCCACCAGTCAGCTCGCTCAGCTCCGCCCCAGTCCTCGCTGGGCCACTCAGGGAGTCCGCCCTCAGCGTGAGTAGCTCCGCCCACATTCCCTCCAGTACCTCCAACAGACCGCCGCAGCTCTTCGCTTCACTGCTTTGCTTCTCATTTCCGTTCCAGATTTCCAGAGCATGCCCAACGCCGTCAGACCCTCGGGGCCCCGTCCTCAAGCCTTCGGAGGCATGCGTCCAGCAAACCAGGTCCCGCGGGTGATCACGCCCCAGCGCATGGGTGAGCCATGAACCTGGCGTTTATGTGCAGCGAGCGCATTACTCCACAGCTCACAGATCCTGAGTGTGCTCTTGTGTTCCCCACAGCGTCTCAGGCCATGGGCCCTCGCCCCACCGCCGCAGGGGCCGCCACAGGACCGGCTCAGGTGAGAGGAGTGGCGCAGTACAAATACGCACCTGGAGTCCGCAACCCACAGCAGCACATGCCCACTCAGCCGCAGGTGCCCATGCAGCAGGTACTTGCGATTTTAAAGTAACTTGAGACAACGGAACATTCATATCGCAAAATGGTTAACTTATTTATTGGATGTGCCCTACCGGTCAAAAGTTTGGAATCAGTAAGACTTGTAATGTTTTTTAAAGAAGTCTCTTCTGCTCATCAAGGCTGCATTTATTTGATCAAAAATACAGAAAAAAACTGTAATCTTGCAAAATGTTATTACAATATAAAATAATGGTTTCTATTTTAATATCTTTTTAAAAATAATTTATTTCTGTGATGCAAGGCTGAATTTCCAGCATCATTACTCCAGTATAAAGCGTCACATGATCTTCAGAAATCATTCTAATATGCGGATTTTAATATTATTAGCACGTTGTGCTGCCAATCGTTTTAACTGCGATCCTTTTTCAGGATTGTTTGATGAATAAAAGGTTAAAAAGAACAGCATTTATTCAAAATATAAATATTTTCTAACAATATAAATTTTGCTATCACTTCTTATAAATTTAACACATCCTTGCTTAATAAAAGATTTAATTTCTTTAAAAAAAAAAAAATACTAGGTAATGCTGGAATTTCGCTTTGGCATCCAAAATAGAATTGTGATTTTAATTAGATTCAATAAGAAAAACATTACTTTACATCCATATTTCAAAATGCTGTATTTTGGATCAAATAAATTCAGCCTGAGCATAAGAGACTTCTGTAAAAAATATTAATATCCAACTATATCCACATGCATTCATGTAAAGTGCCTGAATTTTAGTCACAAAATGTAACTTCTCCAGCTCTTTATATTAAGTTGGATATATAACTGTCCAACTTCATTTGCATGCATGATATAAATATACTATGTAGCAAATCTCAAATGCATGATTATATTATTGCAAAATGTAACTATATATCATCGTCCAGCTCTAATCTGATGAATGCAACTATAAGGCATTAAGATATTATAAACATTAAAATCATGATTTTCTGTAAAGCAGTGGTCTTGACAGCGTTTTGCTCTGGAACGTCAGACGAATGTCATGTTTGTGCACAAAAAAAGTGTTTGCTAACGTTTCTATATTTGACTCCCGTTCAGCCTGCTGTCCACGTTCAGGGTCAGGAGCCTCTGACGGCGTCTATGTTGGCTGCCGCGCCTCCACAAGAACAGAAGCAGATGCTGGGTGAGTTTATTCTTCTGTTCCTCTTTTGCTTAGGTGTTTTGTTTTTCCCCCGTGTGTTACAATGTGTCCAGTTTCATTTTATTTTTTTGAGCCAAAAATAAGTATCATACACTTTTACCATGAACACGCCCACTGAAATTACATTTATTGTAAGAATAGTTCATATACCAAAACATCTCGTCAGGCATGTTTAGAACCAGAATCATTAGATGTCATTAAAATACTCTTATTTAAGGATCACCGCACAGCCCTAAAACATTAATTGTCATTTTAAATCTTTATCATTATCTTTCAAAACTCTAGGTTTTACCAATTTGTCAGCAATACATTTTTAATCATTTAAAAATAAGTATGTATATGTGTGTATATATTTATTTATTTATTTATAGTTGGGCAGAACTAGTTAGTTTGCATTTATGTACTGCTACACCGAATTCCACCGGAACATTATTTCAACCATATTTTGACTTCACAAAAGTTATTTGAAACGCAGTACTTTTCAAGTGCAATTGCATTTAATGTGCAATTTCTAATTTAAAAATTCAAATTCTATGTATATAAAATAACTTGTGGGACATCAATCATTTTGTTTAATATACAGTGCGTTTTATTTACATTTTTCTAATAGTTGTAAATTGTATGTTTTAAAATATATGTAGATTTAAAAAGAATAGTATCTCATGCATGCCCTTTTCTGCGACAGGTGAGCGTCTGTTCCCGCTCATCCAGAACATGCATCCCAGTCTGGCTGGAAAGATCACCGGAATGCTGCTGGAGATCGACAACTCTGAGCTGCTGCACATGCTGGAGTCTCCGGAGTCCCTGAGGTCAAAGGTCAGTGCTCATGGGATGCTCTGCCAAGTTACTGGATTTTTCCTGATAGCAGTGATGCTATCATCTCACCACTATTAGTGATAATGTAGTGAAATGTCAAGCCTGTCTGTTTCAGATCGATATTCAGAGGAATTTGTAGAAATGTATTGTTTGATGTGGCGTTTAATAAAGCAAGAAGCCATGGTTTACGGTGAATTTATAACAGCTAATGGGCGTTTATTAATAAATTCACTGTAACCACTGCTCACGGGCTTGTGCTTTATAACTGTTACTCCATATACGTAGTAAGTTTCACAAAGAACGGAGCAAATAAGTGTAATGATATTATAACACAGTGTTCTTCCACAACAATGTAGCTCCTCAGAACAGTTGTGTGCTACAAAGTGGTTTCCGAGCAACACCAAACATAATAAAGGTTTTTGTTTACGTTGATACCTGCGATGTGGATTTTGCAGATACCGATAGGTTGGACCACACTGGCCGATACCGATTAATTAACCGATAGTTTTAAAATTGATACTGAACAAAAACTAAAATAGTGCTTTATTAACAAAAACAGTACTGAACCACCAGTAGTAGTAAAAAAAATAATAATGTTTATTAACACCCTCTACAAAGAACAATACTTACACATCTTTCATTAATCTTAATGCTACAAATGGACTCTTGTTTTAAAGTGTTACCATTTCATTTCAATGCTTAAAGATGCACATCTTTAAATATATACACATAGGCTATAGCATTAAAATTATATACATATGTATATTGTATGTATACTCTCACACTTAAACTGCTTCTATTTTTGAACACTTGATGATTATCTAATCAGAATAAAAGTGCAGCGCTGAGTCTCGGAGAACTCACCGGTATCACACACACTCCGGACGCGTCGCGTTCAACTCCAGCAGCGGTCTAAAACAGTTTATTTAATCACCAAACAGACAAGTTTACTTCAAGAATGAACAATTTGGCATAGATGAGTTTGAAGTTCGGTGTTTAAAAAACGGAGCAAACGGAAAGAGAAAGCACGACCTATATTATAGCTCTATAAATGAAGCACACAGACTTTATTAGAACCACAGACAGACAAACGTTTTGCTGAAAATGCACAATACACAATTCATTATGTACATTAACAACGATTCGGGACCAATATAATGTAATTTAAAGGAAAACTATGGGAATGGCGCTCTGTGGCTGCCTTTAAAATCCGCGTCTGAAGTTTCCCGCTCTGTTCAGCGTGCAGTATCACGTGTCTAAACAAATAGCACTTGCTGTCAGTGATTTCAACCACTAGAGGCCGCTCTCGCACTGTGTAATGCAGCAGACCCTTCTCAGCCGCTCCAGCAATGGACGCAACCCGGAAAACTATCGGCATTGGATTTTTGTCGATAACCGATAGTTCGTGCAATCAACTATCGGTGCCGATTAATCGGCAAAACCGATACATCGGTCGACCTCTGCTTTGTAGAGTCATTTACAACCGCTTCGAATGCGGCTCAGCCAATCAGAATCAAGCACCGGAACTATCTGATTTATGATTATTATTTTTCTAATTCCAGGTGGATGAAGCCGTTGCGGTGCTGCAGGCTCATCAGGCCAAAGAAGCTGCCCAGAAATCAGTCCCCAGCACCGCTGTGCCAGCCGTCTAACACAAGGTGCGAGGAAAACTTCTTTTGCACTTTGATTATATTATGCACTTTTTCTCTGCTTGACTTTTTTCTAATCTTTGACATTTTTATTCCTTTTTCTTCCAGAATGGTTCTCTTTGGCCCCGTCTTCACCAAGAGGGACACATTTAAAAAAAACAAAAAGTAAATAAATATCGAAAAACCAGAAACTCGGAACAGGAAAAAAAACAAAACACGATGGCATCCAAATGTTTTGCCAGGTTGAGACTAAATCTTGACCTTGTTTCTATTTAAAAATGTCCAAAAAAATGGAAAACTTTTAATTTTGAAAATTCCAAAACATTCCTTTCTTTTTATTCCTCTTAATGAATGCTCGTCGTCAATTGTGCTCTTGCAGTTGATCGCTGAACATTTGGAAAAGTACATTGGATTAAACTGCTTGGATAAATAAAACTTTAAACATTTATCATTGTTCACGTGTGTTATTATTAATTATCAGTTTGACCTAATCATGTGTTGTGCTGAAATACTTCGGACACATTAAAGCAGTTAAAAATGCTCTTATTTTAAAACAGCTGCACATTAGTTTCTTCTCAAATGTTCAGATGCGTAGCAATGGGCTGTAACGTGAGCCGGTTGAAAATCGATTCAATATGTGACGATTCAGATGCGAAACAAGCGGGATCAGTTCAGTTAGGGGTAGGAGTTTATATGAATGCGTGTCTGAGGGGAACTTACTGTCTTCAGAAAAGTCTAGATGGTGTTTTTTCTTTTTTTTTTTCTTTTCATCTTGCCATGTATAAGGCATATTCAATGTTTCATAGTGCGCGCTGCTTTGTTTACGGCGGTACCCGAAACGCTGTATCTTGCTGTGCATTTAGCGCAGCGCTCTTTGTTTAAATAGCGGTCCCAGACACTGTATCCTTGCTGTTCATAAGGCACAGCGCTGCTTTGTTTACAGCGGTAACCGAGGAAACACTGTATCATTGCTGTTCATAAGCGCAGCGCTGCTTTGTTTACAGTGGTAACCAAGGAAATGCTGTATCATTGCTGTTCATAAGTGCGGCTCTGCTTTGTTTACAGCGGTAACTGAGGAAACGCTGTATCATTGCTGTTCATTAGCGCAGCGCTGCTTTGTTTACAGCGGTAACCGAGGAAACACTGTATCATTGCGGTTCATAAGCGCAGCGCTGCTTGTTTACAGCGGTAACCAAGGAAAAACTATCATTGCGGTTCATAAGTGCAGCGCTGCCTTGTTTACAGCGGTAACCAAGGAAACACTGTATCATTGCTGTTCATAAGCGCAGCGCTGCTTTGTTTACAGAGGTAACCAAGGAAACACTATCATTGCTGTTCATAGCTCAGCTCTGCTTTGTTTCTGCGGTAACCGGGTAAACACTGTATCATTTGTTCATAAGTGCAGCTCTGCTTTGTTTACTGCGGTAACCGAGGAAACACTGTATCATTGCTGTTCATAAGTGCAGCGCTGTTTTGTTTACAGCGGTAACCAAGGAAACAGTGTATCATTGCTGTTCATAAGCGCAACTCTGCTTTGTTTGCAGCGGTAACCAAGGAAACAATGTATCATTGCTGTTCATAAGTGCAGAGCTGCTTTGTTTACAGCGGTAACCGAGGAAACACTGTATCATTGCCGTTCATAAGCGCAGCGCTGCTTTGTTTACTGCGGTAACCGAGGAAACACTGTATCATTGCTGTTCAAAACTGCTGCTTTGTTTACAGCGGTAACCAAAGAAACGCTGTATCATTGCTGTTCATACGCGCAGCTCTGCTTTGTTTACAGCGGAAACCAAGGAAACGCTGTATCATTGCTGTTCTTAAGCGCAGCTCTGCTTTGTTTACAGCGGTAACCAAGAAAAAAAACGCTGTATTATTGCTGTTCATAAGTGCAGCTCTGCTTTGTTTACAGCAGTAACCGAGGAAACGCTGTCTCATTGCTGTTCATAAGTGCAGCTCTGCTTTGTTTAAAGTGGTAACCAAGGAAACACTGTATCGTTGCTGTTCATAAGTGCAGCGCTGCTTTTTTTACAGCAGTAACCAAGGAAACACTGTATCATTGCTGTTCACAAGCGCAGCGCTGCTTTGTTTACAGCAGTAAAACCGAGGAAACCCTGTTCATTAGTGCAGCTCTGCTTTGTTTACAGCGGTAACCAAGGAAAGGCTTTAAGCGCCACCTGCTGGCAGAGAGTGAATTTGCGTCTCGTTCAGCTCGTCTGCTGTTTGTTTCATGCAGATAATTTTTATGCATATTTTCACAAAACTGAAGTCAAACCATTCTGTTTTTTACTTCAAATTTTGAAATTATACAATCTAATTTAGTTTAAAAACTGCTCGTGTTGCATGTATGCAGCTTCTTTGTTTGGATCGTGATTAAAATGCAGTGTTAGCCTCTGATATTAAATGTTAAGAGCACAAGACAAAGCCTTAGTTTTTTTTATATGAAGAGATTTATTTTATTTAATTTGGGGCTTGTTTTAAAATGTATTTAGTTTTGTTATTTACATTTACACTATATTTAAATTTTGTCATTTAATAGCAGATGCTTTTATCCAAAGCGTCTTACAAATGATGACAATAGAAGCAATCAAAACCAGCAAAAGAGCAGTAATATACAAGTGCTATATTAGTATATAATTATACTGTTATATTTCAATTTGACAAAGAAATGTGCAGCATTTTGTCCAAGTAATAAAAAAAGGACACATTTAATTTATAATTTGTTTAATCTCTATTTTGTTAAAAAAAAACAATCGTGAGTTGGGGGGGGGGGGGGGGTGGATCGGAGTTTGGTTGGGGGGAAGGGAGGGGGAGAAGCAACGCGCTGCGTTGGGGGGGGTCCGGAGTTGGGGTGGGGGGGGGGAATCGTTGAGTTGGGGGGGGAGGGTGGGGGTCGTAAGGTTTGGGGGGGGGTGAATGTGAGTTTGGGGGGGGGGGGGGGTCTGTCGTGATTTGGGGAGGGGGGAATCCGTGGTTGGGGGGGGGGGTCGTGCGTTTGGGGGGGGGTGATCGGGTTGGGAAAGGGGATGGGGATCGATGAGTTTTAAAGGAACGTTACATCTCTAGTAAGCAAGCCGTACTGAATGCTGATAAACCTGCATGATGAGAATGTTGACATGGATTCGTCAAAGTTAGAACATTTCCTTGCTTTGCAAGCTGCTTTGAGTGATTGAGAGTTCGTGAACTGAGGTCTCGACCGCTGAAGATCTCTGGGTTAATGCCCTGAAGGTGGTGGTAGGTGAGATCAGGAGCATTCGTAACGCGTTTAATGTTTTCAGTCATAAGATGGCGTGACGACGTTTGGCACATGATCAAAGGAGAAGCATTTCTTGGATGCCTAGTATTTCTGTTCTAGAGTTTTGATGAGTCAAGTTAAATGTTAGTTACAAGTTAACCAGAGGTGTAAATGTAATCAGTTACTGTACTTGAGTATCTTTTTGGTGCTCTACGTTTTAGTAAGTTTAGGCAACTTTTACTTTCTACTTTTTCACTACCTTTTTGAATCACATCTGTACTCGTTACGTTCCTGCAGTTACCTTTTTTTGCATGACATCTAGCTTTTTCTTCTGGCATAGTTTATGTCTGCTACAAAATAGTGATCTCCGACCAAATACGGGCACGAATACTATATCTCGTCTCATATTAATGGTACTAAGTACTGGTACACATGATTGCATGGATAAAGTGTGAAAATATTGTCTTGTGAATTTTTTGTTTTTTATTTTTTTTTTTTTCATTTTGAATTAAAGTATACCTTGATTATTGTTCAAGAGGTGTTTCACCCTTCATCATTAAATCCCAAGTATTTAAAGTATTATATCCAAAAAAAGTATAAAGTCTTACTGCTTTGTCACTATAAAGTTATGTTACCGTAAACTGCTAATTCAACATATGTAAATATTCATTCTGGCTTTAATTTCTATCAGACCTGTGAGTCTGAGTTCTTGATGCCTATCTATATAGGTACTCTAGATGGCAGCAGCAGATGATGTTTTTTTTAAGTACTTCTAAATATAAGTAACATTTCCTATTTCTGCTATATTGTCATTATATTATGTGTACGTTTTATGTTGAAAAACCAAGGTTTTCTAGGAGTCTGATTGATAGCATTGATATGTTTACTATACATATCTATGATTGACAGGTTTACAGCAGCGCTGCATTGCAGGAGGGCCGTCAAAATTAAAATAACTTTTTATTTATTTTTTATTTAATTATGTAGGACAAGTTTAAGATATTATGAAAAGACGAAGCACAGACAAATTTCGGTTTAATAAAGTTAGAAATGGATAATTATATAACGTGTTCCTTTCCACGTATTCAAACAGCGAATACAATTATTTATGCAAGTAAACATTATCCCACTAAATTGGTTTTAACGGCGGTTTGTAAGCCACTCTAACCAAATTTTTAACAAAACTTTGTTTATAATTCGCTGAAGCGTATCATGTGAACTTAATCTCTTACCCTTGCATTATGGGTACAATTGTCGGGCGCTTTTGGTGTTTTTATGTGAGAGAATTCGCGCAAAAGTCCAGAATTCAGTCCAGAGTCCGTCGAACGCCCAGCGCACATTCAACGAAACTGACCTAGTTTCACGAGGACTCATTTGAACGCTTCTGATTGGCCGTTGCATTCCTAAGCGCAACAGAATTGTGTGTGATTGGTTAATGTGCCGCAAACTGTAAAACATTTGAACATGAGCAATCTAATTTTAAAATCCCGCAATCGACAGTCCGATATCACATTCACTTTGTTAGCCACATCTAAATAGATTTAAATTTATATGTGCAGGGCAATTTTGTGTCCAATTTAGTGCATTTTTGCCCAGTCTTTTCCCAGCCTCTGCTTGCGATTCAAGTCCTCCTGGAGTTCGTACTTACTGATTTCAAGTTCTTACCTTACGACTCAGTGTTCGTTCTAGTCCGTTAGGGGTAGGAGGGCAGTCATCTTTAGGAAAGAGTAAGAAGAGAAGTAGAGTGGGTAGAAGGGAGAGAGAGGTAGGAGAGGACCAGAGGAGATGTCGGCACAAGATGGCGGTGTAAAACCTTCTTTTTAATAACTTACAATCAAAACAACCGGGTCGTGCTCTGCTTATAGTAAAAGACGAGCATAGAATTCGCATCAGGTGTGTTTTGCGGTTTTAATATTTTTTAAAAAGTAATTTATGAAGCCACTTAATTTAATCTGTATCGCATAAAAACTTATGAAAAACTTCCTCAAAGCTATCAATTTCAACTATTAATTTAAACAAAAATTTACCGTCAACTACAGACGTTGCATCCATTGATTCCGCCATGTTTCTCATTGACACACGCCCCCAACTCTACTCTGAAACTCGGGGCTTACACGAGACATTTCAGTTTCCCACTCTGTAATAACCGCTTTGTAAACTCGTAAATACATTCCTCAACTACCGACATGAACGTTTGCAACGCAAAAACCATTACACACGGCTCTGCTCACGCTCTGCCTATGAACGAGGCGACCGTTAGCAGTGTTGCCAAGTCTGCGGTTTTCCCGCGGAATTGGGCTACTTGGCAGTTGTTTTTTTTTGTTTTCTTTTTTTTTTTTTTTCGCGGGTTGAAGTGACTCCACGAATTTCCCTGTCATGCAAATTTGAAGCTGGGGAACCCCTCGAAACCCCGAACCCCTGATTTGGGTTAGTTTTGAGTAGCGATTGGCGGGTTTTCTTGTGAAAACCTGTCAATCCTGACCGTTAGGATCCGTGTTCAGTTTTTAGGCGCGAACTGCGAGCACGTGTTCAACTATATTCAGTCAGATATTAAAACCTTGACCTCCGCATCACCACACATCTTATTTGGTGAGTTGGAGTTACTCTTACTAAGCTGAAAACACTCTGTTTTTATGTTTCTGAACGTTAATGTGAACTTTAGGTCAGAATACCGATGTATGTTTGAATGCTGAGGCGGATTTGAATCGTGTTGGCGTTATTCGTAACACAAATAAAGCGTTAAAACTCGACATAATTGAGCGAAATCATCAATGTCTCGCGCTATGGGGTTATTAGGCCTTTAAATGAAAGTTACTCATCTTAGACTGTCAGGAAAACCGGTTATTCGGGTTCACCAACCGAAAGAAAACTAAACGATCTTAACCTGGCCTTCAACTTTACAGCTCAGTCATTCTTATGACCCTGGAATATAAATAGATTCGAGATGTTGTCATTGAGAAACATGAATCGTGTCCTGTTGATAAGACTAGAGTGGAATATGAAGGTCATCAATAGGCGCAGTACAAAAAAAAATAGTGTCTGGCATCTGACTTGAATTATTTGAATAATGAGATCGTGTAACTATATTTGTTCAACTCTGGCGTGATGTTAAACCTCTTGTTCTGTTGTAGTTTTGAGTCAAGGCTGCTGAAAAGCATTCAGTTGATGTCACATGTGAATTTAAGCGCAAGTTTATGCTGCCAGTACACTTTTCAAGTCAAAGTGGTTAAATGTAGTCTTTCAAACAGTCATAAAACAAACCCAACTACTTTCAAATTAAAATATAAAAGATTAGTGGTTACCAGTACAGTAAATGAATGTTCAACCATCTTCTACACACACACACACCATGCATCGTTCCTTTTCACCATTTGAATAGGTTGGCATGTTTTTGCCAGTTAATTACCCAAGGAGATCCAGCCTTTCATGGCCCACTAAAACAACTCTGATGCGATAACTCATCCGTTGCCCCGTGCAAGTTGTGATATCCTTATGATTTGGAACCTTCGCAAGGAAAACTGTAGATAAGTTAGAAAACGTGTGTTTTCAGGTTAGACTGTTATTGGCAGGCGGGCCAAGGCCTAGAGATCATTCTGAACCTTCTGTAAATATTTGGCAATACGGTATATGATTATTTATAATACAACAGTGGTTATAAAACTCTTCCACTACTTGGCTGTTTTCACCATTTTTTTTCAGCATTGTTTCATTCGCATCAGCCACCAACACTGCTCATGTTTGGA
Organism: Sinocyclocheilus anophthalmus; assembly: GCA_018155175.1. Classification (NCBI taxonomy): domain Eukaryota; kingdom Metazoa; phylum Chordata; class Actinopteri; order Cypriniformes; family Cyprinidae; genus Sinocyclocheilus; species Sinocyclocheilus anophthalmus. The sequence goes on along the minus strand of JADLZN010009125.1, from coordinate 107,176 downwards.
GACTTGGACTGTCTCGATCAAACACACCTGAAACCATCCACACTGTGACTTTTTAAGACCTCGGATCAACACCATTTTTATAACTGAGACAATATTGAATATTAATATAGTTTTATTACAACACCTTACACAATTTCCGGCTATTAAGAGCAAAAGGTCATTTAATGTGGCATGTTTTTGCAAACAAAACAACAATTCAATCCAGTATATTTTTTTTTTCAACTTTATTGATTTCCTTTTTTTTTTTTTTTTTTTTTCCGTTTTCATTTTTCTGGACTCCTTTTTAATGGTCAAATTAAATTTTATTAATCAAAAAGCATGTCAAATTAATTAAATTCATGAAACTTAAACAATTTAACATCAATTTATTTAAAAAGTTTAACAAAATTACTGTTTAGGGCCCCATTTTTTGTTTTTTTTTTTTTTTTTTTTTTTTTTTTTTTCCAACCTTATGTTTTATTGTAACCAAATTCTGTTTTAGCGTGTCTAATTATTTGAAAGCATAAAACATTAAGTTTCATTTATTCTTACAATAGCCCTATGATTTTTTTTGTGTTTTGTGTATTTACCTTTTTTAGGAAGGCATACGCTTTCTTTATTTTTATCTTTTAATGAATGAAAATTAATTCACTTTAATTTATTGGTAAATAAAGGGGATTTAATATTAAAGTAAACATTGAAGAACATATGGTATGATTATTCCCTAGAAAATAGCTTTAAAATATAATTTTTTGTAGGTAAGTAGTGCGGTCTGTTACGTACATTCTATCAACAAAGTAATATATTTCGGCCACAATTTCTCAAGTTAAACCGACGACAACTTTTAATTTTGGACGGTTGCCGTAAATACCTTTTCGATTTCTGTGTGTATGACATGAGGATAGTTTTACTCAAAAGTGCTGATGAAGTGACCTCATACAGTTCTGGAGATGTTGTTCATCATGTGTTTAGGTTATGTCCTCTTATAGTGGAGACTGCAGCGGCTCATATCCCCGCACCACCGCCGCGTATTCGTACGAGTAGTAACAAAACCGTGCATCTGCCTGCCGCCATTCATTAACACAAGAGCTGCATAATTCATCTTTCCATAGGGAGTCGTTTTGGGCGGCTTAATTACACCATACTATTGGGAGCGTGCTCCTTAGTGATACAGACTACTGAGTGTGTACCATAACTAGAGACAGAACTGACTGCAGCATCTTGTAAATACTAAATAACATAAGGCTATTTATTTTGTTTAATGAAAGAACAAGGTATAGACATTTTCTATAGGAAAGGTAACTTTAAATGATTTCTGTTGTGATCTGGCACTATAGAGAATATAAGTTGACCTTCAAGGGAATGTGAGGGGAAACACTGAATTATTATGAGCTCATAATCACAGCATGCATGATATTAAAGAATGAGCAAAGCTTGATCTTGCGTGACGCCCTGCAGGACGTGTGAATGCTTGTTTATGGCTATTTTACATTTAGTTATTTCTAACATGAGTGAAGTGGCCAGCAGCAGCAGTTGTGTTCTCGTTTCGTTTGTGTGGCATGAGTTATTTTTTTCTCGAACAAAACTATAGATAGATTAAGTCAGAGTAGATCTCAGGGTTGTGCTAAAGAACACTCCTTACTGTAGTAAAATCACTGTAATGCTTATTGCTTTCAGAAACCACACAAAAAAAAGGGGTGAAGAAGCATTTTTCACTCAGAAATTGCTAATAAATTACAAGAACCGCAAGTACGCATTGAATTACAGTGCAATTCTGAAGTTTTCAAATGTTACACACACCACACACTCGCATTTTTGGTGTATTTTACAACTTGCCCATCCCCAAAAGATATATGTCCTTTTTTACAGTACACCAACAATATTAATGGAACGCAAATGTTCAATAAATAGTTATAAAATGTATTTGCAGTATAGTAACATAGTTTCACAATGACTTTGGATGTGACGCATTGAAGTACAATTTAGATTCAGAACTATGTTTAACAAATTGTACTTTTGCAAACAGGCAAATAAACACCTGCTGGTGCATCGTCATAGTCACAGTGACTAGTAAAATATTAATAATATAATATAAAATTTGTGATTTATATCGATCTTTCCAACAATCTTGGTTTTATCAGAACACACAGCTACTTTTAAATATTTATATATAAAGATGTAGATATCTCGGCTGTTGACAATTTATATCACGGTATTTTTCAAAATTATACCGTTTTCACGGTACATGACGTATTTTTTTTTTCATGCATGAGCGGGTGTTAACCACATTTTCTACTGACTGAGAGAGGAAATACTGCATATTGACTTAGAATGACCTATTTTACTGTCACGATGAGTGAATATTTTCAAAAAATACCACACTAAATGGTGACTAAACACGACCCCTTTTAATACATGTCAACCAGGAGTCACTCTCATTTATAATCGTGGCATCGTCTGATAAAATCTACATGCATCTACACTAAAGAGCATCTATGCGGTTGTTTTGGCTATGTTACTTTTTTGTCTCATGCAGCGCACTGATTGCGTCTGAGTAACAAACTAAAAAAAGCAATAAACTAAAAAGTGCATGTGATATGAACTACGCTCATAATTAATAATTCCAAAGAATCAGTAAGCGACAGGTGCTAGGAAAATGTGCTAGGAAATGCTGTTTTGTACTTATTTATTGAGGAGTCGGCTGCGGTGCTTCTCTGATCTCTGTTCTCTGCCGCTCACTCACAGAACAGACCTCCGAGAGAGACGACACTCCTCTCCGGGAAGCCAACCTCTCAGCGCATCAACCACGGCCACCGCTCGCGTGACAGCACTGGAGAAATCTCCAACTGAACCATATCTAAAGAGCTTTATATATCCAGAAAAGTCTCTAGGTTGTCAGTATTGCATATTTCTCTCTAGGAAAATCTGCTAAAAGTTTGAAAGTTGCTAATCTAGTGCTAAAGGGTCGCGCTCGTTTGTGTGTGTTTGTGTGACCGAGAGTGTGTGTTTGTTTTTGTGCTTGTGTGAAGAAGTGTTGTGTGTGTGTGTGGTGTGTGTGAGTGTGTGAGAGAGAGTGTGTGTGTGTGTGTGAGACGCGGGAGCTGATGGCAGGGGGCGCTGGATATTTGTGGAGGTCAATGTGGATATTGTGGATGAGTTCTTCTGTGTCATCACGTTCTATTAGTTCTACAGCTTCAGTTTCTGAACTTTCACGCTTAGTAACATATACAGCTGTTCCCTCACCACAGTGCTACAGTGAAAAGGGACCCCTTTCAAACGGTGTCGTGTTCCGAATGTTGTTTAAGCGACATACTTAATACATTGTATTGCGGTATTTTAAAAATTAATATCTTAACAAAAATAAACACCGGTATTCGGTTTGAACCGGTATACCGCCCAGCACTAAGATATAGTCAATATAATAGAAGAGGAAAAAATAGATTTTCCACACAGCTTGGAAATCTTTATTATATAAATATATTTCAGGCTTTGGATTTTCTCTATTAAATTAGATTTTGAACCTGTTTAACTGTCAGTTTTTGAGCATAGACGAGAAAATGACATTTACAACTCAAATAGTAAATCTTGCGTGCTTTAGAGACTCGGAAGACACTTGGCAGATTATTGAAGAAGTGAACAAAGTTCAAGTTCATGAAAACATAAAACGTAAACATTTTCAGTTAAGAGGTTAAATAAATGCATCTTCACGGGCTAGTTCTCCCAAAAAATGCTCATTGTTATCATTTACTCCTGTTTCAAGCCTGTATGATTTTCTTTCTTCAGGAGCACAAAGATATTTTGAAGGAAGACGCTGGGAATTGGGGGACAACAACCCCCACAGACATTTCTCAAAATTATCTTCTTTTTTACTTTGGATCGACATGATGGTTTTTTTGAAATATGAATTTTTTTTAAACATGTTTTGTTTAATGATGTTTTGGGTGAACTTCCTCTTTAATGTCTGCATACGCTTCTAATCTTCAGCTTTAATTTGAGCTGATGAAGTAGAGCTGCACAATTAATCGAATTTCTAATATCGATTACAATTATGGATGCCACAATTAATCGTTCAAAGTCCACTTATATTATTCAAATTCCTGATGTTTATTCTGCGCCGCTTAAGATGCGTTTTTTCCTTTTTTTTTTTCTTTCTATTTCTAATACAATGTTATCATTAAGGTTTTTTCCTGTTTCCATTATTTTAATTTTATTTTAAAAGCTAGATTCAAGTGATTATTACGTTTTGAATATGGATGTTTTTCTTACAAAAACGCATCGATTCCCTACAGGAGGTGTAGCATTTGGACCAATCAGACACACAACTTTTTGTTATATTTAACAAATAATATCTAACTCCCCCTCACTTAACCAAATGACCAATTACGAGGGTCTATGGACCCTTCCCCCAAAATGCACCTAACACCTCAGAAAGGCAAAACAGGCCCTCTGGTCCCCATGACAACTAATCACGATATCACTGGTTTTATTACGCCTCCAGGCATGTGAGTAGGCTAACCCATTCTGTGTTCCCCATGACAAACGCACCGTGAAAGGACTGTTTCTCTAACTAGTTAATTCATAGAAAAACCTTCTTTGAATGAACACCCATTTTCTTCAGGCCATTGTTTATATTATTGCTGTGTTGTATTTAATATGTTGTATTATAGACTATTTTTATTCAAGCTTACGATAAACCACTCATTCATATAAACTTACATATACCGTGTTTAGTATCTAATTCGCCTTCTTATGATCGAAACAACCGTGTATATACTGCTGGACCTATGCAACATCTTGAGTTCTATTACCTATGCAACCTATTGGGATGTTCTAAAGAATCTTTACAATTTGCCTCACACCCATAAGCTATACATATGCAAAACTACCCATTCTTACAGACAAGAGTCTAAAAAATCCATCCCCGTTTTCTTCACCACCTACATCCGCTTGGGATTTCAGCCTTCCCTCATTGGACAAACCCATCTTGGAGGCGTGAATCTCTGCGGCTTTAAAAGGCCACACTCCATTTACCCCCCCCGCCCCAGTCTGTGTTTTCGGATCAGAACAGCTAAGATATGCTGAGACAACCGCTTTCATGATACCAAAGCAGTGTGCCAAGTGGAGCATCCTTTCTTTTCGTCCTTGTCCTTATCCATTCCTCAAGTGACTCGGACTCAAACTGGTCTTTTCAGCACTATTTCAGCAATAGCTTGGGACCTTAAGATTTTCATCAGGAATCTCTTTCAGACCGCCGCGACTCGCTAAGTATCAAACTTAGTCTTATTAATTTGATACATTAAGTATCAGTTACACCTTTTTTTACAAAGGTGTGTTTGAACAAAAAATCTGACGTATCCCTCAGGTTTAGATCTGCTGAATATGCAAAAGTGTTCCATAAAATTCATTCTTTATGCCTCTTTCTGTGCTGAGTTAAGCTTTAACCCTTTCCTAAACCAACTGTATGTGTGTGTGTGTGTGTGTCATTGCATGTTAGACCCAGTTTATGTGGGTATGTAGAATGTTAGACCAGTTTGTGTGTTTATGTAGTATGTTAGACTAGTTTTAAGTGTTTATGTAGTTAATAAAAACCTTACTTGTATCACACTTGACTTGTTCATTGTTTGCTCATAACCGGAGTCAATAATCATGCAGTTTTACGTTACAAGCTTATAGAATTGTACAGTAAAAAGTTATTTCCCTTAACCAGGAAACCAACGTTCTTAGAATTGACAAGACAGCTGACCCTTAGAGGTCAGCTAAATATTTACAGCGGATCTAAAATATTCATAATAAATTATAACTAGTTATGATTAATTATTCTTATTTCCCATGAGCTGATTCGCTACATGAGGTTTTCTTTGTTCAGAAGCCACTTTTTTTATGTGATGGGCGCCTTTTTATTTCACTTCTTTTGGACTAGAAGCATGCCAACCCCCCCCTGAGTGCCATTACACAGCTGAAAGAATCACAAGACCATTTTTTATAGACTACACTCGACGGGAATTCGCTGAAAGAAAAAGTCATATTACACCTAGGATGAAATTGAGGTGAGTGAAAACGCAGCCTAATTTTTCTTTTTTGGATGCACTACCGCTCCTTTATAATCGCAATTCAGGGAATAAAAGCGACATTATGACTTTTTGTCATAAATCGTGCATGCCCTATGAGGAAGTAAGTCCATCCTTCCCGTCCTCCAGGGTACATTCCACCTCTCACCCCCCGTATCCTTCTCACTGTTCTGGGATTCATCTGTTTTAGGTTTGTAGGCTCGTCTGTATGATCAGGGATCCATAATATTACTTGATATACGCTGCCGTAATGCTATCACAGAGATATATGGTCTCAAGTATCTCCCAGCCTACAGTGGCTGAAGTCCTTATCACACAATCAGATCAACCCGTTTATCACAATTGCTACACATTGTTTTGTTCACAGGCAGATGTATACTGATGAAACGGGTCCAAGTTTTCGGGTGTTGTTTATAAATAGGAGGCCGTCTCACAGTGACAGATGCGAGTCTCTCACAACAAGCTTCAGATCTCCATGAGATTGAGGTCGAGATCGCAGTCTTTGGTGAGATCATGGATTGCGAATCGACGGTTTCCGGACAGTCAATGCCCCCTCCTTCAGCATCCTCCAGCCACGGTCGACTACTCGAAGAGGGTTCCTCAGAACTGCCTGTGAGAAACGCATGACGTTTGTCTGAAGACTCCGGCGAGACCCCGTGTTTGTCAGGGAGGCGCTTCAAGAACGTGATGGTAAAGCCCGGGCATTTCCATTAAGAGAATCTTGCCTGCGTTGTCCTTCAGCTGCCACCTAAGACCAGCTGTCTCTGCCTGCAGAACTGCTGTGCTCGCTCTTCATTTGGGTCTGGCTCAGGACCCGGTTCTCCCTTCGAGGTGCACGGATCTCCTCCAGGCGCCCAGCATGCTGACAGAGAAATCCTGCTGAAAACGGCCGAGAGATGCCGAGCATCCCGATCCGAGCAGCCCCCACGCTTCCGGCCTATTCGAGCCTTGCCTCAAGAAGTTCCTGAGTCTTGATTTAAGCCCGCAAGCATATGCTTAATTCTGAAGGCAACCGGGGGGGGGATATTTTCCAAAGTAAATAAACCTCAAACAGTATTGCCAGGTACGTCTCCAAATTCAATTTTGTTGCACAATTAAATAATTTAAAGGTCTATTTATACTAGATGATATATAGTTTAAAAATTCAACATATAATAAAATATATAAAATGTTATTTATATAAATACTATTATTTTTATAACAACTTCAGTTTATTCAAATAGCATTTAATTTCTTTACCTTATTTTTTTCAAATTAGAAATTTCATTTTAATAAAATAATAGCGATTTAGTATTTCCCTCCCTTTATATTTACTATGATTATTTCATTAAATAAATAATTCTGTACGTGTGAATTTAATATTGATATATATTTAATTATATAATGATTTTAATTATTTTTACCTTTAATTTGAATATTTTCAATAAAAAAAATTACAATCTATCTATCATGGAATACATATTATAAGATAATTAGTTAAATCTCCTTTTGGTTGGTTTTTTTGAATTGGCTTATATGTCCCCTCTTTGTAAGCACTTTTGGTCAAAGCGTTGCAACGACCTAAAGTAAATCATTCTTAAATGTATTGTATTTTATTTTATTAAAATCAAGATTTTAAGTCTTTTAAAATTAGTTTAATTTCAAAGATTCCTAATTTCATTATTCTTTAAATGCATACATTACTATAATTTTAATAAAACATTTATACTTTAAATGAATTATTTAGTTTAAAAAATACTGTATTTTTTAATATTAATTTGTTAATTATTTTTAAAAACTGTAACTATGTTCTATATAATTTTTAATTACTTCATCTATAATGAATTTATTTATTTAAATACTTATATGTATGTGATTTTAGGTAATTAATGATTTAAGTCTTTACAAATTATTTTATTATTTCAAAAGTCCTAATTTAATGAAAATGTTATTATAAAATCCATAAATTTTACTATAATTTTAATAACATTTCTACTTTTAAATGAATTATTTATTTAAAAATACTATTTATTTTAATTTTAATTTCATATATTATTAATTATATTAATGATTTCATTATTTTAAAGGTACCGTTAAAAAAATATTTTTTTTATTACTTCTCTCTCTGTAAATATTTTTTCAGTTAAATTAATTACTTATACATGTATTTATTATTACTTTTATTAAAATAATTTAATTACTTCAAATGAATTTAATTAAAAATGCCAATTTTAATTTAGTTATTAAATTAATATAACTTAAACAGAAAATTTAAGTAAACAATCATTTCTGGTCTGTCTATCTATTTTATCTAAGTTTTTATTTATCTGTCCTTTTAATAACCCATAAATTTGACAATGCACTCACCATTATTTTCCCCTCCGCCATACGTGCCGGGTCTGAAGGCTCTCTGTTCATCGCGGGTCTGCAGTATGGAAGCTCACACGCTCTGAGGAGGTCCTGGTGCCGATTCACCAGAAGGCTCGAGGGCAGTTTGCTCCGGATCCTCCTCACTAACCTCGTTTCCCTGCTTTAAGTCCACCTTTTCCGAGCCTCTCAAGAGCTCTTCCCTTTTCTTTAGGCGGCCGCCTCTCGGTCAGGCAGATCTGCTGCCTTTTGATTCGACATGCTTTTCTCGGGTCGGACCCAAAGACTCACCGGACTCTCCCACGATCGTTACTTCTCAGTTGAAAACACTGAGTGCAAGCACTGTATGAAAAGATTTACGTCTGATATATTTGCCAAGTTACAGACTTTCAGGCACATCTTTATTAGTTTACACAGTTTAATGACATTTTAGCTCACAGTTTTGTGATTCCCTGATTGTTGTCGCCTACGAGAGCGCAGCTTCCTTGTATGTACATTTGTATGTTATAAATATACTGCTTTAAAATCATATTTTTTTTACATATTTGACAAGTTACAGACTTCAGCACATCTTTATTGTTTACACAGTTTAATGATCAGTTTAGCTCACGAGTTTGTGATTCACTGATTGTTGCGCCTACGAGAGCTTCTTGTATTGTACATTTGTATGTTCATAAATATACTGCATTTAAATCTATTTTTTTCACATTTTGGCATTATCAGCCTGACTTGTGTGTTTGTCTTGTACTTCTAAATCACTAATTTTACAATTAAAACAATTCTCACAATGATGCATACAAGAGAAGCCCTAAAACAATTCAACCAATGTGCATCATCCCCCCAAAAAAAGTATTTGGACACTTAAATCAAAATATCAAAGCAACTGTTGTTTACTGTAGGGAAAGATGCACAACCACGCTTTACGAGCAACACATTTGACAAAAAGAATTTGTTCAGTTTGAAATGCTAAAACAATGGATCTAGTGTTAAGAATACACAAGTGACCCACTAGAATCGCCAAAATAAGCTTTATTCTGTTTTACATGATATAGTAAGCTAGTGTTTCTTTCTAACTTAGCTGTGCTTGCTGTATCAAAGCATTGCAAACGCAGCCTCATGCTTTGTCGTTGTTTACGGTAGGACAGTAAGATGCACAACACACGCTTTACGGAGCAAACACATTTGACGAATAAAGAATTTGTTCAGTGTGAAATGCTGGCATAGTAACAAGCAATGAGTCAGTGTATAAGAACTACACGAAGTGACCCACTAGAATCGCCAAATAAGCTTTATTCTGTTTTACTGATATAGTAAGCTAGATGTTCTTTCGTAACTAGCTGTGCTTGCTGTATGCAAAGCATGACGAAAACGCAGCCTCATGCATTGTCAGTGTCAAAGGGTTACTTCTTAAAAGAAGTCAAATTGCAATAAGCGAAATGCATGTTTGCACAATACGTCCTGCGCAATATTTGTTTTTATAGCAGATGATTGTCTGCAAGTGATTAGAGAAATTCAAATTATTTGGGGTTACCTAAATAGTCGATTTCGTGAGGTAAGGATATACACTGAGAGCATGTAGGATAGCCGATAACTTGAGCCTAAAATGTCCAGGTTTGGGCTTTGTTTTCCTATTGTTGCATGCTTAGCTGGAAGATGATAGTGCGAAAAGGTGGAGTCGTGTACAAGGGACGGTCAAGTAATATAAGGTATGAGGCCATGTGAGCAGAGCTAGACATTGTCAGACAATTTAGAAATACCAGTCAGGATACTGTAAGGTATACTGCATTTTTATTTTTATTTTATTTTTTTTAAAATAGCATGTGCAATTTTAGCTGTTATAAACTGCATGTTGGAAAATTGCATGCAGTTAGAAACAAAACGTTCATTTGCATTTTTAGTCTGTTAAAATTTGCATTGCATTGCATTGTAGAATAGTGTGACCTGTTGTATACACGTCTTAGCATGCATGGACAAAGGGAATGCACATAGTGTGCGATATAATGTAGAATTAGTATATATATATTCCATATGTGACCCTGACCTAAAACCAGTCATAAGGGTCAATTTTTCGATTATTTTGAGATTTATACATCATATGAAAGCAGAATAATTAAGCTCTCCATTGATGTATGGTTTGCTAGGATAGGACAATATTTGAAAATCTGGAATCTGAGGGTGCAAAAAAATCTAAATATTGAGATAATCATCTTTAAAGTTGTTCAAATGAAGTTCTTAGCAATGCATATTACTAATCAAACATTAAGTTTTGATATACAGTGGGTACGGAAAGTATTCAGACTCCCTAAAATTTTTCACTCTTTGTTATATTGCAGAAATGTGCTAACCCTCATTTGTTAATTTTTTTCATCAATGTACACACAGCACCCCATATCGACAGAAAAACACAGAATTTTTGACATTTTTACAGATTTATTAAAAAAAGAAAAACTGAAAAATCACATGGTCCTAAGTATTCAGACCATTTGCTCAGTATTTAGTAGAAGCACCCTTTTGATCTAATTGAGTCTTTTTGGGAAAGATGCAACAGTTTTTCACACCTGGATTTGGGGATCCTCTGCCATTCATCCTTGCAGATCCTCTCCAGTTCTGTCAGTTGGATGGTAAACGTTGGTGGACAGCCATTTTTAGGTCTCTCCAGAGATGATCAATTGGGTTTAAGTCAGGGCTCTGGCTGGGCCATTCAAAGAACAGTCACAGAGTTGTTGTGAAGCCACTTCTTTGTTATTTTAGCTGTGTGCTTAGTGTCATTGTTTTGTTGGAAGGTAAACCTTCGGCCCAGTTTGAGGTTCTGAGCACTCTGGAGAAGGTTTTCGTTCCAGGATATCCCTGTACTTGGCCGCATTCATCTTTCCCTTAATTGCAACCAGTCATACTGTGCCTGCAGCTGAAAAACACCCCCACATCATGATGCTGCCACCACCATGCTTCATTTTTGGGACTGTATTGGACAGGTGATGAGAAGTGCCTGGTTTTCTCCACACATACCACTTAGAACTAAGGCCAAAAAGTTATTCTTGGTCTCATCAGACCAGAGAATCTTATTTCTCACTATTTGGAGTCCTTCAGGTGTTTTTTAGCCAACTCCATGCAGGCTTTCATGTGTCTAGCACTGAGGAGAGGCTTCCGTCGGGCAACTCTGCCAAAAAGCCCCGACTGGTGGAGGGCTGCAATGAAGGTTGACTTTCTACAACTTTCTCCCAACTCCCGACTGCATCTCTGGAGCTCAGCCACAGTGATCTTTGGGTTCTTCTTTACCTCTCTCACCAAGGCTCTTATCCCCCGATAGCTCAGTTTGGCCGGAAAGCCAGCTCTAGGAAGGGTTCTGGTCCTCCCAAACGTCTTTCCATTTTAAGGATTATGGAGGCCACTGTGCTCTTAGGAATCTTAAGTGCAGCAGAATTTTTTTTTTTTTACCTTGGCCAGATCTGTGCCTTGCCATAATTCTGTCTCTGAGCTCTTCAGGCAGTTCCTTTGACCTCATGATTTGACCTCATTTGCTCTGAAATGCACTGTGTGAGCTGTAAGGTCTATATAGACAGGTGTGTGGCTTTCCTAATCAAGTGCAATCAGTATAATCAAACACAGCTGGACTCAAATGAAGGTGTAGAACCATCTCAAGGATGATCAGAAGAAATGGACAGCACCTGAGTAAAAATATATGAGTGTCACAGCAAAGGGTCTAGAATACTTAGGCAGACCAGTGATATTTCAAGTTTTTCTTTTAATAAATCCTGCCCCAACCATGTCAACCATTCCTGTGTTTTCTGTCAATACTGGGGTGCTGTGATGCTACATAATGAGGTCGAGGAAAAAAATGAAACTTAAATGATTTTAGAAAATGGCCTGCAATATAACAAAGAGTGAAAAATTTAAGGGGGTCTGAATACTTTCCGTACCCACTGTATTTACGGTAGGAAATTTACAAAATATCTTCATGGAACATGATCTTTACTTAATATCCTAATGATTTTTGGCATAAAAGAGAAATGTATAATTGTGACCCATACAATGTATTGTTGGCTATTGTTACAAATATCCCCCAGCGACTTAACACTGCTTTTGTGCATGTGAAGGAACACACCATGGCGCTGAAATGAATTCAAGTTTCCGGATTTTCCTTACAACAATTACAATAGGCTGATGAAACCCGATGTGTACTACAGCAACAAAACTAATGACAAATACATAATATTGTAATGTCTGTACACACAAATACATATGAAAACATAACTCATAGCCGGTCTTGCATCAGTGGCTCCAGGTTTGGGTTCCTCTTTCTGGATAGTGTGTGCTATAGTGCCCTCTTGTGATGATTAAGACCAACACAAACAAAAAAAAGCCAAGTTTCTGAAAATGCAATTTTTATGCAATTAATTGGGTCCGAAATGGTTTACAATCCAAAAGCAAGACAACAAAATGCTAGCACGCCCATGTTAAAAAAAGAAAACCATTTAATGATTGGTAATTTCCAATTAATCCTTAAAAACTATATGTTAGGTATCACAAAATGAGCTTGACTAGTGAAACGGAGTAGCTAGTTTTACAGTAGGCGGCACCGTGTCAAAAAGAGCACAGTTGCGAGGGGAATTTTCTCTGGAGTTTGTCCCTCCTCCGCAATGTACAACTCTAACAAACACTAGGATTTTATTTCCTTTCTATTGTCAAACCAGCTAAACAAGTTCATAGCACAGTGACCTGAGGGAACCAGAGGGAGGAGGCGGACACCAATGCAATTTTCTGAGAAAAATGCTATGCGGTAAACACATATGAGTGTAAATATGTTATACGTGATACAGAACTAGAATCGTTTTCTGAAACAAAACAAAAAACAGTATGATGAAAATGGTGCATACAGTTTAAACTAATACGGTAATGCATAAAAACAGAAAATGAGGGAAAGCTCCCTTTTTATTTCAATACAAAAAATTGCACACAAAAAAATCTATACAAAGTATTTCAAAACTGATGTTCCACCATACATATGCGGCTGACAGCAAACAGTCCCAAAACAACATTAAATTGCATTAAATGGTTTAAACAAAGAACAAGGCGGACAAATTGTTCAGTGGGGCAACATTTGAAGGACGGGCTACTAGAGCAAAGCACTCCGATGAATGGCAACTAGTTTAAGTCTCGTTGTTGCTATTAATCTGTGCTGAATACATGCATATTTCCTAGATACATCACCACTTAGGATGATAGCAGTGTCTCTTGTCTCTAAAAGGATCATTAGAAGCAATACTTAGAAACCCTTTGATGCCAATGGCTTGGTCTGGAAACTTGTCCATCATTATGTAACTATCCACATGGCTTCTGGCGAGGGCTGTAGGAAACCATCAAGTGCAATGTATTTTGCAACAGGCTCCTTTGTTTAACATTACACTCATGACAGAAGCTGTGGGACGACAGCAGTCTTTGGGCATTCAGACAAACACAAACTGTCCTTAGCATAATAACTGCTTTCACTGAAATATGAGAGGAGCACAAGGACAGAGATGAACACTAGTTAGGCAGTAATAATTGAGAGCGAACAGCTGGCGTGTTAGCGCAGTAGCGGAGCCCCTGATGAGTCTGTGGCCGAGCTCGAGTAGTAATCTGTGAAGGAAAAGAACATGCTGATTTTTGCAATTTATACATGGACTTCAAACCTCTTGTAGAGTGCAACTACGCATTCAACAAATATTGTAAATAAAGGTACATTCATTTATAATCAGCGAAATTTCAATGGGAATGGGCAATGGACTTCCGGTGGCAAAAAAATGTCCCAATTTTTTCATCGTTTGTCGAACTCTGACCGATAGCAAGACTCTTGATTTGGCAGTGACCGCTGTTTGGGTGGAGATTCATTACTTAGGCTCTGTTTACACCTGGTATTAAAAGGTTAGTTCACCCAAAATTGAAAATTAGCCCACAAGTTACTCGCCCTCAAGTCATCCTAGGTGTATATGACTTTCTTCTTCCAGCGAATCCAATCGGAGTTATATTAACAATGGTCTTTGATCTTTCAAGCCGTTTAATGGCACTCAGCGGGTGTTGCATGCATCAGTCCAAAAGAAGTTAAATAAAAAACGCCCATCCATATTAAAAAAAAGTGCCTCACACGGCTCCGGAGGGTGAACAAAGGCCTTCTGTAGCGAATCGATGTGTTTTTGTAAGAAAAATATCCATATTCAAAACGTAATAATCACTTGAATCTAGCTTGAGCTCACTGTTGTAAACGGAAGCCAAGATAAAGGAGGATATGTAGAGGTTAGCCGCTGCCGATTGCGCCGCTCAGAAGTGACGAACGCGGAAGCGCAGCGGAGAGATCAAACAAAACAAAAAACGGGTCACCCTAATAGAAGCTACAAAAAGAGGGATGTAAAGAAGAGTGTGAGGATTTCGATATAAGTCAAGAGGAGACTGGTTTTCCGTTGCTAAAGTAAGGAAACTTTGCTTCCTTTGCTCCTGTAAAACAAACGTCTCTTTCACGAGAGACTCACCGGCGCAATGCGCAGTGTGAGAAACTTCATACGTGATGCTCACCGAAGCTGCTTATGTGTAAACAAGTGTGGAGAGAAAGCTAGATGCAAGTGCTTAGATTACGTTTTGAAATGGATATTGTTCTTACAAAAAAACACAATCGCATCGATACAGGAAGACTCTGTTTCAACCTCGGAGCCGTGTGCAGACCACCTTTTTTTATGGCTTACATGAGCCGCCTTTTTATTACTTCTTTGGCGACTGAGCACTGCAAACGACCGACTGCGGAGGTGGCATAACGAGCCGTGAAAGATCAACAGACCATTTTACATTAGAACTCGACGGACATATGTTCAGAAAGAAGAAAACGTCCATAACCATGGCTGACTTGGGGCCGAGATACTTTGTGGGCTAATTTATTCTTGGCGGAACTAACCCTTTTTAAAGATACTGCGTTTATTGCGATCCGATCACAAGTGGACGATGCTAAATACGGGTCTCAAACGTTAAGAGCTAGCTTGTCCACTTCCAGAGTGGATTGACTCCATTGAGATATTTGAATTTCCTAGTCGTTAGATGCTACAGTCAGCTCCGAATGCGTGCGAATCATACAGCCTCCTCTCTGCGACGGACGTAATTCTTAAACTATTTTGTGACATCGTTGAATTATGGGCACTAACCAGAAGGATTTAAAATTTGCCGTCTGAAATCGTATGTTTGGTTTGAGGGTGAAAAGATGTAAAAAGCACAATTTTCTCTTACCGTTCCTAATTCTAACACAAACCCACAGCGTTTAGGTGTCGGATAGGTCTTTGTCAGCAATTGACAAAGCTGATACCTCTAGTGTAATTGTTTTCAACGTCCCTTTGCACGTTTACAATTTCAACGAGTTGGCGCAGCTTATGTGAGCGAAGATGATTTAGCATCCGAAACGACAGGAAAAAACAAGCCCATAGCATACACATCCGCCCAATAGAACCCTTCCCTACAAGAAAATACAGGAAAGTGGACAAAAGAGGTGGATTAAAACAGCAGGTGTAAACAGGAATGTGTCTCCCTCATCTACTTGTGATCCGATCAACCAAAGCTCATCTTAATACCAGATGTAAACCGCGACAAAACAAAATGGAACACCCACAGTCATTCTGGCAAATATTTACTCAATATATTTACATTTCAATATTATAAAATGATTCAGGGTTGGTATGTTTGCTTTGGATGTTTATTTCATCATCATTATTACCGTATTCCATTCATGGTATTTTGTGACATTTGGACCCGCTTTTTTTGCCTGCAAATTTTCACCAAGTCATCAATAGCACTGAACTACAATTTTAGGCAAAAAAAAATTTTTCAGTACAGATTTTCATTCAAGTGACACCCTACATTTGCACACGTCTCTAGCATAGAAGGATACCACAGCGCAAGAAAAGCGAGACCTTCAGACAAGTTACATAATGAGAGCACCACCATTATGTGAGGAAGGGTAGATGTGATCTGATATGGTGGAATAGTGGATAAACTGCTTGGAGGTGAGCTAAGGCCCCTCAAGAGCGTTTGTAAAGTGAGATGAGAAGTGTCAGTGTTCACTGTCAGAAGCTTTAGGCCCTGCAACTACAGTTTACGGAGACAGGTGGGTGAGGGCATTATTCTTTGGGGGGCGTAGATCAAAGGCAGGAATGCCAAATTCAAAAGTAGAGAACGAGTGAGAAAACATTTGGGAACACTGAGAAAAGAATACGCCATCCTCAGGGTGCAATTTCAACAGGTTAGGGTTAACATGGCACCATGGACTGGCGGTAAATTATCTTTTCCCATCAAACCATCCAGAAACTATAAGAAGCAAGACACTTACTTTTCCCGCTGTGGCCTCTCATCTTTCGAGCAAGCTCATCTGACTGTGTCAGTTCTGACACTAGCACCTCGGGTTCTCCTTGAGGGAAAAGGAAATAGCGTCAAAAGACATTCAAACATCATCGTGCCCTACTGACACTCTTATCCACCATCACTTACCATCACTAAAGGTGAAGGTCATGGTCTCGTTCCCACTGTCGGGCAGCGTTCCATCCCTCCTCCCGTTAGTATGCTGCATTGCATCATGCGCTTTATAGTCTTTGCTTTTGCAACCTTTTGAGGACTTGTTGCGGGTGCTGATGCGTATGACGCCGTGCACCAGCCGACACTCCGCTTCTTGCTCCTCCAAGTTGTAGTCCTGAGCAATGCTGTTGATCAGATCGCTGATCTCGTTGGTTTTAAGGGAGAAGGACACGTCAGATGTGCATTTGGCCAGCTGCTCAATCTGGTGCATTTTATAAAGTTCTAGAAGCTTTTTAGTGATTAGCGAGTCGATGTCAGTGCCGCCATCGTCCAGGTCGTCTAGATCCAAATCCTCCCTTGAGTAGATACTGATGGAACGCTGGTTGTTGTCGCCCTTTCCAGCCGTTTTGGTCCGTCTTGGAGGCGCCTCGGAGTTGACAGGATACTCCACTTTCTTGCCAGCAAAATAGACGTCGCCATACCTGAAGCTAGAGCTTGGCAACTGCCTCGGTTTACTCGGTTCAAGGCTTATGCCGCACGTGGGATTGGACGGAGCCAACCCATTGGGCTTCCTTGGTTCTGGCTCAGCTTTTAAAGGGTTGTCAGTGGAGCTCTCGTTGGCTGGCAAGCAAGGTTTGCGAGACCCGTAAAGCCCACAAGTCAGAATGCAGCAAAGCAGAGCTTTGCAACCACTCCAGCCAAGAGAGGCGCATGAGCCGCAGGCTTGCGTACCTTGCGGAGAGTCGGCGGAGCCTGGGATAAAGCCCAGGGTTTCTGAGCCTCGTCCATTGGCGTAATGAGAATGGGTTTTACGGGGGAACTGCAAGTCTATGCTACGAGGTTGCTCAATGTAGTTCTCCTTGTAGGTCTCCTGACTGGTGGTGCTGTCCTTGGAGTAAGTGCGGCTCTGCCTGTAGCCATCAGCCCTAGAGCGGCTTGAGCTATGAGGACGCGTCTTGTGATGTGTTCCTGTGCTGTGGCCAGGCATAACTCAGCACATTCAGGACCTGCAGGAACATGGGATGGACATTAATGCATCAAGATTTAAAGAGCTGAAATAGTTCACATGTTCAAGCATTGCTTCTTAGGCACGTTTCACACACCTAACATGAAAAGAGCCAATATTAACATTAACGTTCACACTGCACACATAAACAAACAGCACAATCCTGTGTACCTGCATGTAGAGAAGTGCTGAGCCTATCTTTGCAGAACCTTGCATGCATGATTAAATTACAGCATTATTTGCAATTTAGGCTTTTATGGAGCAACATAAAATTACAATTAAAAGATGCCTGTCAGGTTTAATACAAGTTGTATGCGCAGTGACAGACAAACAGCACTTAATACTTAAGTAAATCTGATTGAGACAAGGCAATTTGAGACTATAGATTTTGCCATTTAATTGCGATGTAGATGTTAATATGGTCTTCTTATGTGGTTTGTAGTTCTCAATCAAGTTCTCCATTTTACAATTTATGGCATACATATTAAAGTAAATACATATGTATGCTGTTGCAATTACTCTGTTGATGAAAGATGGCCTTGTTATATTAAAAAAAATAAAAAATAAAAACCAAAGAAATCATTTTAAGCAATGACTGCTAAGAAAAATGACTAATGTTTTTTAGTGAATATACATAAACGTCAAAGTGTTAAACAGACCTCAGATTTCTCATTTATTGCACAATGACTTCCTCAAGCCTGGAGATATAACAAAAAACAACACAACAGTGCAATGATGATGGTGAAATCAAATAATGAAATGGACTATTAAACAGTCGTGGCCTAATGGTTAGAGATTCAAACTTGTAACCCAAAGGTTGTGGATTCGAGTCTTGTGCACTTGGATGGGTTAAATGCAGAGCACTATTTCCGATTATGGGGACACCACACTTGGCTACACGTCACACTTTAATCATCAACATTGCACCAAAATACCACAGACCATATTTTGCTCGACTGGGTCGAAATAACATATAGTGGACACCTTCATTCTGTGTCTACATGTGTTGTGCTCCAAAGGCATTTCAAACATGTCAGCAGTGAGCTGATCTGTATCTAGATAGCATAGAAGGGTTATTTATGCAAGCCTGGAAAATGTGAACATTTGGAGCGGTTATATCAGCACAACCATATCCAGATCTTAATATTACACATTAAAAAAATATAAGCTGCATCTTCTGTAGCTCTTATTACACTCCTAAAAATAAAGGTTCCAAAAGTGGGTATGCCATAGAAGAACCATTTTGGGTTCTCCAAAGAACCTTTTGTGCATTGGAAAGGTTCCATGGATGTTAAAATTTCTTTGTGGAACCAGATATGCCAATAAATAACCTTTATTTTTAAGAGTGCAGCATGTTTAAAATGAGCAAAGAGGGTTTTCTTTGGTGGGCAGGAATTATTCGATCATCAAGTTATTCAATTTTTCATGTGTTTTTAAATACACTCCCTTGAGAGCTTTCATACAGTCAGTGTTTCAAGGATTGCGTTCTTTGTCTAGAATCATTCGTTTTGGATGAATCCGGTCACAGATTCTCAGAAAGCAACATGATGTCATCCATACTGTGAATATCACCCGATATAGATAAGTATTGTCATTTGTCATCAACCAACTGATAGTTTGAGGACATTCTTGTGAATCAAGTGGATGAGAAGGAAATACCCAGAATACATCCGTAGAAAGGACTGGTTATTCATTTATGGTCATTATCAGTGAACAGTTTAGTCAGACGTAAAGCAGGCCTGTAAAGTGCACTCCTGCCAGTCCAAAAAACTTTATTTGGACTATTTAGCAGATGGAACATATGCATTGCCTGTATTGGCAAAATGCAGTTTGTCTGTCCAAACCATATTAAATGCTTAATTAGTCTGTTTTAACAGCCTCTAACTGTACTCGTCTGAATGCAATGGCTGTACCAGAATTTATGGACTTGACTTAGAATTATTTATGGCTCCAATCCTTTGGAAAGTCCCAATGCAAGACGAGCACGCATCCAGCAGGACCCACTGATTGCGAGGGTTCTAGGCATCTTCCGCCGTTCGCTAGCACTGCACTTTCTTCTCGGTCTCTTTCTATCGCTGTTCCAACCTTCTCGTCTCTGGTTCACTATTACGCTAGGTCTTCTGTGGATCTGTACTAAACGCGTTTTCTTCTCATCCCTTGTGGAACGCAACTTCTATCTATGCTCGTGTTCAGATCGCGGAGCTAGCCCGAGGCTGTGACGTGTCTACGCGTTTTTGTGTCCCTTTGACTTCTGTTAATAATATCCTCCACCTTTTCTCGATCTTTGTGCCCTCTCTTTTCCCGTAGTTGTGACTATCACGCCGTGAAAATTTGGTTCAAACTGTCGATTTCCGGCGCCAGCTTTCGGTTCATATTGAAGCGTTGTGTTGCGGTGAGATTGGTTCCTTCGCCCCGCCGCGCCGTGCCGTACTTCACCTGCGGCTACAGGTAATGCACCGCCCACTTGCAGGTAACCAGTGACGTCACGTGATGTTTTGCTTATACCTTTTGTTCGTTTGGCTTTTGCTTTCCTATAAATCCAATAAAACATGCATATAATAGTGCTGAAGTGGTTTTGCCCGTGTAAAACGTTCCCACTACAAACAACAATGTGAGGTTTTTGTCATGCACCAAACTCAAAAACTATTTTAACAGGTCCTCTTGGTCTAGCTCTCACGTGATTCTCATTTGCATGTGCAGCTGTATTAGAATATACTAGATATATATTGTTTACATCTTAATAAGAAAACCTGAGTACGTACCACTATTTAAATAGAGAGAAATATGTATGCGGTGTCAAGAATGTTAGCATATAGATGCGGAACAAACATATTCATGTTTAAAATGTACTGAGCAAAAAAAAAACCGGATTTCCCATCATCATTGAAAACCGGAAACAATATCATCGAGTTTCATAAAGTGTGGTTCTCAGGTACTGGCAAGTATTTTAAACTCTAACAAAAGTAGTTTTCTACTTACTGCCAGCGGCCGTATCAAGCGTTCTTGTTCTAGAATCTTTTAATTTTTTTTTAATCTTATCACAGAAGTGTGAATGTAAATGTAATGGGGGGCCGGGTGGCCGGGCTCGGTGTGTGGGGGCGGATTCCGTAGGCGCGGGGGGGGGGAGCATAGGAGCCCCACATACAAAATTTTATGTTCACATCTGAAAAGCTACTTTTAGTATTCTCTGCGGAATGAGTGTCAATTGAATGATGCAAATGTCATTCCCTCCATTCTACAGATTTCACTCACACTTCACCGTCTCTTGGACGGTAGAAACAGGAACGCCTTTCTATATTCTTTTCAGCGGACTAGCTTTTATTGCTTTATACGGTTATAATGTTGCACACACACACACACACATACACCACACACCTAGAGTGTTGGTGCACTCACCTCATCCCTTTCTGGACCATGTATCTTACTAGCTAGTTTTGTGTCCTGCGTTACTATCAAATCAAGACGACCCACGTGTGCCTTATATTAATCACTGGGCCTTTTAGTTCGCATCTTTCCTGCGCGATACTCGTTGATCATATTGCAAGTCATTATTTCCGTTCTCTCTGAATGCGCTGCTCCTATCGGACCTACGCTCTAGGCCCTACTACTTCCATGTGCAGAGCGAGTGGGGCCTCCCGCGCCCAACTGTGGGGCGTGCAGGGAAACATTACTCTCACATCCGTCAGATTGTGCCCCATTTTCCCCCCAAACACCCCTTCATGATCCCTCGGCGATCTCCTTGCTTTCGCGTTCATTATTGTCTCCGTGGCTTAAACGCTCGAGACACATCTGTAGCAGCTCGAATGCCGGTTGGCCGAGCTGTGTGTTAGGCATAATCAGTGAGAGGTGAGCATTGCGGGGCTGGTTTCAAGGGGTCATGGAAATGAACAGTATAAGGAAGGGTGTGTCTGTTGTAGGGTCCCTGTAAAACACTTCGTTTCACCTGCGGGGAGAAGTTACTCAAGATGACATCGGAAAATCGTACGACGTGACCCTTGAGTGTTCCGTTAACCCGGAGAAAAACACCCCTGGCAAACAGAGCGACCACCAGGACACGTCACTATATGATGGCGGTGACTCACTCCTCTGCGACCAAACCGACGGAAATAAACAGTTGTTGTTCTGAAGTGGGGATTCCATACGCGATTGATTTTTCTGGTTAACGGATGTTCACGCCCCAGCTACATGATCGGCCGAGACACCGGGGAAAAACACAACAATAGGGGTCGAACCAACACGTGGAAAAATAAAGAAGAACCAGTTGTGTGTGGATCAAAACCCTGTCAGAACCAGTTCTAAAAAGAAACATTTAATCCATCTTATACCTTTTTCCACCTGTAAAGACACTTTGTGAATTGTTGCGGTTCCTCTGGAACCTTGAACGCCATAGTATCTTTATTTTTAAGAGTGCATGTCTGTCTAAACTACTGTAATCTTACACAATCACAAGTTCAACCTTTATATGCTTTTACAGTCTTTCTCGTTGACTCTTCTTACATTGGTGGATGTTTTCCAATTAAATTGCATATTGTATTAGCTTATATCATGCATTTATTGGCATTGCATCGGTTACCAGTCACACATCTCTCTAATTAATGGTATCTGCTAACCGCTAAATGTCTATTTAGAAAATGTCAAGCACACCACTTTGCTACAAACTGAAATATCAGGACATAATGCTGCATCTACAAACATTTCTTTAGAAATGAGTTCATTGTACAGTTATAGTGTTACATCGGATGGGATCTGTGAGATACGGGCGTCAGTAGAGGTGTGCGCCAAACGCTGGTCCATTTGAGGCCCGTGTGAAACGTGCCCCAGTCGTGGGTCAGAGTCGATCTCGTAACGGTGATGATACCCCTCCAGCACATTTTGACAGGCTTCATATATGTCTGTGATCCATTTCTTGATACCCTTTCGGTTGAGGTAGACAACAAAGAGAAAGACCATGCCTACGAATCCCAGCACTAATCCAAGGAACACATAGGATGTTTGTATGGACAAGTCGGTGATCTCTTCGTGCACTTTACCGTAACACCCCAACGCCTGTGCGCCAAGACCCCGCAAAGACACGTCACGCAGAGCAGCAGGGAACTCGCAATACAGCCTGTCCGCATCGCCCACCCTAACCTTTGAACTGTTTAGCCAGTTGGCAAGCTCTTGCGCTTCACATGTGCACACGTAAGGATTCTGACCCAACAGCAGACGCACCCCACTGAATCGCTCCAGCTCGCGAAGACCCTCGTCGCTGATCGTTCTGAAGGCGTTTCCAGTCAAGTCCAGCTCTAGAAGTTGCTCGATACCAGAGAACGTGCTGTTGTAGATGGCCACCAGAGAGTTGTTGCGCAGATGCAGATGCTGCAGGTTCGGCAGAGGAGCGAACATCCCCGGGGGTAAGAGGACGAGGCGGTTACTCGATAGATCGAGGTGAAGCAGGTTTGTAAGCTCTCCCCAACGCAGGGCGGTGATGAGGTCGGTCAGAGACGAGTAGTTATAGAGCGACGAGCGCAGGCTGAGCTCCTGCAGAGGGCTGCCAGGCACGGAGAACGCCTCGGGGTGGATCAGAACCAGTTGGTTGTTGTTCAGGATTAGAGAACGCAGCGCGAGCAGAGAGGAGAACGCGTGCGAGCCGATCTCCATAATGCTGGCAGAACAGAAAGAAAGTGAGGATTTTAAATGGTGAAATATACAAATCAGCAGGAGCACATCACTAAATCTATATTACTGTCGGAAGAGTAAAAACACAGATAGAAATAGACAGACAGACAGATAGACAGGCAGATATACAGACAGACAGACGATAAATTTGATAGGTAGATAGATGAACAGGCAGACGGAAAGACAGACAAACTGGATGGAAAGGCAGATAGACAAACAAGCAGACGATAGATAGATAGATTTAGATAGTAGATGCTAGATAGATAGATAGATAGATAGATAGATGCTCTTCTGAATATTATTAATTTGTGATTGTCATTAGGATGTGTCCCAAAACTTTCAAACTGGCTGTTATTAAGCATCTCATTAAAAAAAACACAACTTGACCCCAAAGAGTTAGTTAATTACAGACCGATCTCAAATCACCCTTTTCTGTCAAAAATCCTAGAAAAGGCAGTATACTCTCAGCTACGTTCCTTCTTAGAGAGAAATGGTATCTCCGAGGATTTCCAGTCAGGATTTAGACCATAGTACTGAGACTGCTCTCATCAGAGTTACAAATGACCCGCTCTTATCATCTGATCGTGGTTGTATTTCTCTATTAGTGCTACTGGATCTTAGCACTGCGTTTGACATTATTGACCACAACATTCTTTTGAATAGACTAGAAAATTATGTTGGCATTAGTGGAATTGCATTGTCATGGTTCAAATCTTACTTATATGACGTCATCAATTAGTAGCTGTGAATGATGAGGTATCATATCGATCACAAGTGCAGTATGGAGTACCACAAGGCTCAGTACTAGGACCGTTGCTTTCACACTTTACATGTTACCCTAGAGACGACCTCTACAGCCCTGAATGTCAGCGGAGACCTCCACAACCATCGTCACCAGACCACGGGATCCAGACAAGACCTCTGCACTGTGTTGCAGGCTGGAATTAAACCACATCATGCTGGTTTCATCTGGCCAGAGGAGAACTGGCCCCCCGGACTGAGCCTGTTTTTTTTTCTCCATTTCTGTCACTGATGGAGTATCGGTTCCTTTCTGACTTTAGCTGAAAAAATGGTCCTGTTGCATTGTCAGAACACTATTTTCCAGTTTAACACTGTAAAGCGGCTTTGACACAATCAGTATTGTATAAAGCGCTATAGAAATAAACTAAAAAAAGATATAGATGATAGATAGATAGATAGTTTTTGTCGACTAGCAGTATCTTTCTCACCCATTGCTGCTCAGGTTCAGGTGTGTGACGTTCTGCAGTCCGCTGAACGCGCTGTGGTCGAGTCTGTGAATCGCGTTTGCGGTGAGGATCAGGCTGCTGGCGTCGCTCGAGATCGCGCAGTGCACCGTGCGCTGAGCTTCAGAACACTCGCAGCGCAGCGGACACGACGCGACGCACGCGGAGACGCACAACATCGCGCAGACGAGCGTCAGCATCATCCAAGCGCTCGCGCTCACGGTCCGGAGCGTCTGATGGCACCGCGTTCGCTGCAAGTGCACATGCTGTAGATGCTCCTCAGCAACACACTCACCTAGAAAGAGCTCCTGATCTCAGATGTAGAAGCCAGGGTGGGTGGAGCTGAATGCACTCCACTCCACAACACATCCATCTATTCACAGGACTGGGGTCAGCGTGTGTTCTCTGGCCATAAGGAACATTTATAGAGCAGCTTTTGCTTTGTAAAGATGCATACCGCACTGTTAGGCAATAATAGCATCACTCATCTTCGTCATGCATTCAATTCCCAAATATACAGCAGTTAAGAAAGATGCACAAACACTTCAGTCAAAAAGTTTGTTGGGTTTAAAATGCTAAAGCAACTGAAGAAGACAGTCAGTATTGTTAGTTTGCGGTCAGTTAGTGGATGATGTTGATGGTTAATGTGATTCTCTACACCTGTGTGAACTTGAGAACTAACTTCATAAATCCACTAAAAATGAACAAAACGCATTGGATTCAAACACTGAGATTTAAAACATCAGGAAGAAAAAAGTATGGAAGCTTGTTTCCACAAAGGTATAAACAAATAATAATAAAAATCAAGTAATTGCAATTTTGTATCTCACAATTTAGACTTTTTTTGCTCACAAAGTCTAATTTGCAAGAAAAAAAAGTCAAGAGTTGCAAGTTAAAAAGTCACAATTAGCTTTTTTATTTTTAATTCCATGGCAGGGGAAACTTTTTTTTTTTTTTAAATCAGAATTCTGAGTGAAAAAATAATTTCTAAATTGCGAGATGCAACCTTAGAATTGCGGGTTTTGAACTGAACTGCGAGAAAAAAAGTCAGAATTCTGTGAAAAAGCGAGATTTTCGAGATGTGAACTGAAATGCGAGAGAATTAAGAGAACTGCTTGTTTATAGCTTTTTTTGTTGTTTTCAGAATTGCAAGAAATAGTCCGAATTCTGAGATAAAACGTTGCAATTAACTTTTTATTTTTAATTCCATGGCAGAAAAAAACCCCCGCAAGTGTAAAATTAGAATTCTGAGGGGAAAAAAGTGTCTAAATTGTGAAATATAAACTTAGATTTTCGAGATGTGAATGGAATTGCGAGAAAAAGGTCAGATTTGCAACGTTACAGCTTGCACTTTAAATTTGTTTTGTTTTCAGAATGGCAAGAAATAGTCAGAATTCTGAGATTAAAAGTTGCAACTACCTTTTTATTTTTAATTCTGTGGCAGAAACAAAAACAGCATTGCAAGATGCAAAGTCAGAATTGTAGACAATCAGTTGGGGGGGGGGGGGGGGGGGGGGGGTTGTTGTCTATACCTGTTATTTTTTTTAATCCGATGGCAGAAACAGGCTTCCATAGTAAAATAACACTAGTGAAGAGAAAAGATCCGGCACTAGAAGAACGCTAGGTCTGTTTCAGCATTTCAAACCACAGAAACTTGTGTTTGTGCTCTCTTTCTTTACAATATTCAATTAAAAATAAAATAAATGAGGGCAAACATTATGGATACACTTTTTTTATTTGGTCATATAATATAAATGTAAGTATGTATAAATGTAAATGAAGTTGTAAACATAAAAAATCTTAAGGAATAAGCAAATTTACAGTCTCCCTTGAATATAAAACAATACACGCCTGAACATCCTGGATCATTAAACATAACTGATGAAAACTGACTTCAGTGCAAGCAGTTCTAGGAAAAATGATGGAAAACCGTTTTGACAGGAAATTGCTGCCATGTTTCATTTAGCCCCATCCATGTATGTGATATGATTATATTACAAATACATCAAATGCAATGAAAGCAGTACTGGAAAAAGTCCCTGTAATTCACTTATTTACCATGGTACTGATAGTCTGTGTGTCTCGGTGTCACTAGA
Source organism: Sinocyclocheilus anophthalmus (assembly GCA_018155175.1). Taxonomy (NCBI): domain Eukaryota; kingdom Metazoa; phylum Chordata; class Actinopteri; order Cypriniformes; family Cyprinidae; genus Sinocyclocheilus; species Sinocyclocheilus anophthalmus. The sequence goes on along the minus strand of JADLZN010009125.1, from coordinate 80,259 downwards.
TGCAGAGGTCTGTGTATTGAGACGCATTCGATGTAAACAGCATCTCTCTCAGTGTTGAAGCCTCAGTCATCGCAGGTTGATGGCAAGGGCGATGGTGACTGTGATCCCACAAATCATCAGGAAAGGCAGCCAGGTCTTCAGGAACCCCACAAAGCTGCAGAGGAACAGAAGCCTTCGAATGAGCCGTGTAGATAAAAACATTAGCCCTTTAGACGTTAAAGGGTTCAATTCTGGCCTCATCTCAGTCCAAACCCTTTTCTAAGCAGGGTTTCATGAAAGTAAAATATTAAAAAATACAACTTCCTACCAATCTGGCTTGAATAGCCCTGTTTCCAAACACTAGAATATGGAAATAACTTTTACTGTACCTTCTGATCACACTGCAAAAAAAAAAAAAAGTGACGCTCTTGTTTTGTTTTTCAGTGCAAATGTCTAAATTCTTCAGTCTAAAAAGTAAAAAACACATATCTGCTACACTGCAAAAAAAAAAAGAACATAGAACATTCTTGAATCAAGATGTATTCACTTGAGAAGCTAAATTACTTTAGATATTAAGTCTGAAAAATGTATCAATTTTGTTAGTTTTTGTGTACTACAAAAATAATTATCTGCTGATGGGGTAAGAAAAACTAATTTATTCAAAGGGGAAATTACGGGGATTATTTTTCTTACCCCACTTGCAGATATTCTTGTTTGAAGCAAACTTTTTTGCATCTGAAGCAAACATATCTTGTCTAGATATTTGTACAGAAAACAAGACACAGATACTGAGGAAGATGTTAATTTTTTTGCCGTGCATGCAACATTTAATGCCACGCATTCAGCTCAGATTTAAGAGCTTTTCAAGCCTTATTTTGTGGAAGGGAGAATTAAGACCTTTTTAGGATCCACAGAAACCTTGCTAAGGCAGAGTGTCATGGCTTGCATAAATTATGACAGAATTTTCATTTTTGTCTGCTTTAAAACGCTGAATTGTGAGGATAATCTTACACACAAACCCACAATCCAGCTGTCTCCCCAGAAGCCCTGATTGTGTGCGTCAGGAGTCGTGATAAATCATTCAGTTAAAGGTAAGGACACACTGACTTCTGAATGCTAAGGCTGTGTCGCGTGTGTCTGTCACAGAGAAGGCATTCCCAGAATGCACCGAGCAGATGCAACAAGGGAATTTTGATGATAAAACAGGGTTTCTGCGGGTCTTAAAAAGTCGTGGCATTAAATGTTGCATGCACTTGAAAAAAAAAAAAGAGGCAAAATGAACTTATGAAATCTTATAAAAAAGTTTATGCTTAAAACAAGAACAAATATCGGTCAGTGGAAAATAAAAACATGTTTTCCCTTTAGATTTTTCTGAACCCACTGGCAGATATTGGTTAAACTTAAAATCAATTTCTCATAAAACGTGACTTCTCATCATCTCGTCACTTTGCTTCTCAAGTAATCGGGTCAAAGACGAAAAAGGGTTTAAGCATAAAAACAATAAGTGTAATACTGCTTTAAATTGTTGTTGTTTTTCCCAAAGAAATTTATAAAAATGTTCTGTTTAATTTAATTGCAATTATGTTTTTGTTTTTCGGAGCAAAAAATAAATATCATACATTTCCCCCTGATTTACAGAAGAGAGCCAGTAAATCTTGTCAGGCATATTTACAACAAACAAAAATCAATTTATGACATATTAAAATACTAATTAGTTGTAATTTTACATTTTTTTAATGTGCCACTCTCCTAGGTTTTGCCCATTTGTCAGTAAGATTTTTCTTTACTAATTTAAAACACAATAAAATGTAATATGCTCTCTTATTCTTTTATATATTTTAATATGTACACGTCAGAATAAGCATGTTGTTAGAAATTTTACATAAATATTGTGTTACACTGAATGACAATGTAACATTATTTCAATCAAATTTTGACATTTTATCTTTTTTGAAACCTTAAAAGTAGACACTTTACTTACATTCAATGTGCTTTCTATGGACATAAAATCACTTTTGTTAATTTTTTTTGATGCGGACATCTTAACGTCTTTAACCTTGATTTATGAATCTTTAGACATCTGCATTGGACAACAAGACAAAAACACTACGGAAAATTACTTTTTTGTATTGTGATCAGAGGCACAGTAAAAGTTATTTCATATTCTGACGGCTGGGAGCAAAGCTATTCGACATTGAATTAAAAAGTAATGGAGATCTGTTGAACATTGCATTTTCAAACTTTGAAGCGTTGCCAATACAAGACCATATTGGCATATTGTGTTCCCTTAATTTTATTGCTTAAATTAAAAAAGCCTTCATAAAACCTGCAGAAATACTTAATACTTCATTGCATTTATTTATAAGCACTTGCATGTGCAATGTGTTTTTATGCATATTCGAGCATTGCAATGTTAACTTATAAGCATCAAACGCTCAAAATCAGTTGTGAGTGCATACTGCGATAGTTGCTCATTATGTAGTGCACTCTCCTCTCCATCAGTACCACGCTGTTTGAAATGTCACAGATACAGTCATGTACCACAGGAAAGCTTAAAGACCACACTTTACAGAAGCACAACTTATTTTTGTAAATGAGAAATAATAGACCTATAAAAGCAGTGATGCAATGTAATAAAGCACAAATATGGTACAGTACTTAAGTGCACTTTTGGGATATTTGTGCTTTACTAGAATATAAATATTTTTTATTGTACTTACTTTACAGTATATTGGATCCGGGCAGCTCTTAAAGTGACAGCAGCCTAATATTCCTGCGGTCTCATTCATATTAATCAAACAACAAAAGAGAGAAACTCTCTCACTGCTCTTGACTAAACCACTTTTGTAACTCTAATGAGAAGAAATATATATTTAATTATATATGGGTTAAAGACGTCTAGAGGTATCCGCATCAAAAGAAATTTACAAAAGTGATTTTATGTCCATAGAAAGCATATTAAATGTTACTTTAGTGTCTACTTTTAAGGTTTCAAAAAAGATAAAATGTCAAAATTTGATTGAAATAATGTTACATATTGTAATAATTTACAATATTTATGTAAAAATTCAAACAACATGCTTATTCTGACGTGTACATATTAAATATATAAAGGAATAAGGGAGCATATTAAATTTGATTGAGTTTTTAATGAGTAAAACATTCTTACTGACAAATGCGCGAAATCTAGGATAGTGGCACATTTAAAAAAATTTAAATTACAACTAATTAGTATTTGGGGAGAAAGTAATTATTCATAAATGGATATTTGTTGTAAATATGCCTGACGAGATCGTTACACTGAATGATTTTACTGGGTCTCTTCTGAAAATCAGTAGAAAATGTATGATATTTATTTTTTGCTCAGAAAAACAAAAACAAAATTTCAATTAAAGTAAACGAAACTTTTTAATTTTTGGGGGGAAAAAACTAAATTTAAAGCTGTATTACACTTTTATTTTTTTGGTGCTTGAAACACCCTTTTCGTCTTTGACCCATGTATAGGATTAAGGTTTTATACATTTGATTACTTTATACAATGCATGTACCATTTCTTATTTTGTTTAGTTCAATTGCTTGTAATTATTCTTATTTAATCGCCGACTGTTTACTTGTCTTCAGTGAGCTTGAGTTTTTTTATTTATTTTTTTGTGATATTGACACTAGTGACAAAAATTATGAAATTTCTAAGTTATCAAAAATTTTGATATCATAAAAGACCTTATTTAAAGCAAAAATAGCCATATCGTGATATATATCGTTACCATGAAATCAAATTACTCGTATCGTGATAAGAAAAATGTTATACTTTTACTCTGATACTCAAAAGTGCAAAAGTCGATCATAGTGATATCCAGCTCATGAACAAATCTTTTGATTCAATTTGATTCCTTTGAATTTGTCAAGTTGGTTCGTGAAGAGGTGTGAATGCAGATGAGTTTAAGAGCACTAAATGATTGGAGAAATCCTGTATACGACACTAGACAGAAGATCCAGTTATGATGTTTTGATTAAACATTACAAGGTCAAAACATGTCTAAAAAAAAATGCATGGATGAATCGATAACATGCATTCAAAAAACAGATTTACATTTCATACTGACTTGAAAGTCCTGACCTCACCTGACGTGTTTGCTGTGGATGAAGGACAGTAAGCAGAGCTTGACCATGTTCCAGGAGGAGCTGTTATTATAGCGCATGAGGTTCAGAGCCATGGCCACGTGAGAGTGACAGTTATCACAACACAGATTGTGCTGCAAACAACGCAACAGAACAGCGTCAGGTACAAATATGCTACAACATAAAACAGCTTTTTTTGTACAGACTAAAGGCCTGTTCACACCAAGGACTATAACTACAGCAATAACGATAAAGATCTAGTTTTAAAAATTGTTACTTAGAGTTACTACACAGAGGAACGACAACGTTGGAATCACTTTCACGATTTTTTTCCCAGCTGATGGGCAATAAAATCATCGACAGCCAATCAGAATCCATCCTGCTTTGAAGAGCTTCTGCGTTTTTCCGGGGGGGAAAAAAAAAACATCCGTTACACAATGTGAGGTCACAACGTGCGAAAATTGCGAAATTTTAACGTGCGAACCCTTAATGTCGTCACGTTAATTTCAACAGCCCTAAATTCAACAGAGAGATTTTCTTCACACTCAAGTGTGAGTTGCAGTTATTTTACTTTTGATTGACAGGATATAAATCGGCCCTGATCACTGGCTGATTTCGAACAACAGTAAAATAAATAGGTTTTATATCGGCCGATAATCGGTTATATATATATCGGTGCATCTCTAGCAAGTATGAAATCAACAGGAAAACCGAGCCAAAACCCAGACATTTTAGGCACTTTAGTAATCCCGTCTGAGGAAAAACACCCTACAAGCATGATCTGAGCATTCTGTAGAGCTGTGCAATTAAACGAAATAGTTTCGATTTGGGATTATGAAAATACAGTAATCGAGATAAAGCGATTATTGCGCCCCATTCTGCCCTCTTTCTAGCGGTGCGCTTTCACTCCTCCATAAAAGCCAGATTTCACGTGCCAATCTGTAAAATCATAACGTGACTTTCGCAAAATGGCACGTGCTTGATTTATTAAAGTGTATTAGATTTATTAATGTTTTTAAAAGTGTGAAAGAGAACTATCTCTGCTCCTCGGGAGGATTTCTGTGCGTGCGGCTGTGCGCTCAGAGACAGAACAGAGCTTAATGTGCGTCTAAATGCTCAAATACACGCAAACATGAGTCAAAATGTAGCGCTTGGTGATTATTAAATCACGTAAACCCTCATCGGTTATGTAACAAGTGAACGTAACAGTTGAGAATACGTGTGTAACAGTAACTTGAATCTGTGCGGCTCTTAAAGTGACAGCAGCCTAATATTCCTGCTGTGTGCTTAATATTAATCAAACAACAAAAGATAAAGGGAAAATCACTCATTGCTCTGAAGGTCTTTTGTAGCTTTAATAAGAAACAAAGGAAGTTTAATTCTTACAGTGAAGACTATGCTGTTTTATTTTACATTCGATTATTCCGTTTCTGTAGCAGCTGTTCGCTGAATACTTTAGACTTGCATAAAAAGCACAATTTGTATCTTTTTTCTCTCTAAAATGTAGATGTCACAGCAGCCTTATTTACAGAAAATATATATTTGATATACAGTGGGTACGGAAAGTATTCAGACCCCCTTAAATTTTTCACTCTTTGTTATATTGCAGCCATTTGCTAAAATCATTTAAGTTAATTTTTTTTCCTCATTAATGTACACACAGCACCCCATATTGACAGAAAAACACGAATGTTGACATTTTTCAGATTTATTAAAAAAGAAAAACTGAATATCACATGGTCCTAATATTCAGACCCTTTGCTTGTGACACTCATATATTTAACTCAGGTGCTGTCCTTTTCTTCTGATCATCCTTGAGATGGTTCTACACCTTCATTTGAGTCCAGCTGTGTTTGATTATACTGATTGGACTTGATTAGGAAAGCCACACACCTGTCTATATAAGACCTTACAGCTCACAGTGCATGTCAGAGCAAATGAGAATCATGAGGTCAAAGGAACTGCCTGAAGAGCTCAGAGACAGAATTGTGGCAAGGCACAGATCTGGCCAAGGTTACAAAAAAATTTCTGCTGCACTTAAGGTTCCTAAGAGCACAGTGGCCTCCATAATACTTAAATGGAAGACGTTTGGGACGACGAGAACCCTTCCTAGAGCTGGCCGTCTTGCCAAACTGAGCTATCGTGGGAGAAGAGCCTTGGTGAGAGAGGTAAAGAAGAACCCAAAGATCACTGTGGCTGAGCTCCAGAGATGCAGTCGGGAGATGGAGAAAGTTGTAGAAAGTCAACCATCACTGCAGCCCTCCACCAGTCGGGGCTTTATGGCAGAGTGGCCCGACGGAAGCCTCTCCTCAGTGCAAGACACATGAAAGCCCGCATGGAGGACTCCCAAGATGGTGAGAAATAAGATTCTCTGGTCTGATGAGACCAAGATAGAACTTTTTATTGTTGAGAAACCAGGCACGCTCATCACCTGTCGCACCTACAGTCCCAAAGTAAGCATGGTGGTGGCACATCATGCTGTGAGGGGTTTTTTCGTGCGAGGGACAGACGACCTGGTTGCAATCGAGGAAAGATAATGCGGCCAAGTACAGGGATATCCTGGTTGAAAACCTTCTCCAGAGTGCTCAGGTTCTCAGACTGGGCCGAAGGTTTACCTTTACAAGACAATGACCCTAAGCACACAGTTAATTAACGAAGGAGTGGCTTCACAACAACCTGTCAACCTGTGACTGTTCTTGAATGGCCCCGCCAGAGCCCTGACTTAAACCCAATTGAGCATCGCTGGAGAGACCTAAAAATGGCTGTCCACCAACCTGTTTACCATCCAACCTGACAGAACTGAGAGGATCTGCAAGGAGGAATGGCAGAGGATCCCCAAATCCAGGTGTGAAAAACTTGTTGCATCTTTCCCAAAAAGACTCATGGCTGTATTAGATCAAAAGGGTGCTTCTACTAAATACTGAGCAAAGGGTCACTTAGGACCATGTGATATTTCAGTTTTTCTTTGTGTAGAATCTGCAAAAAAGGTCACCAATTCTGTGGTTTTTCTGTCAATTTGGGGTGTTGTGTGTACATTAATGAGGAAAAAAAATTTAACTTAAATAATTTTAGCAAATGGCTGCAATATAACCAAGAGTGAAAAATGTGGGGGACCCCCCCCCCCCCCCCCTGCCCCCCCTCGAAATACTTCCGTACCCACTGTATATCGCTATCTTTAAAAAAATCACTCGTATAAAGTTTTGGTCCCGTGGCGCACTCAGTAATCGAGCAGCCCTACCATCCTGGTTTTGTACTCCTCGGACGCCTCGTGCACGGCCAAATCCCAGGCGTTTGCTCCGCCGCCGTACACTTTATTCCTATCCAGCTTCCAGAACCTGAAACAGCAAGCGTTGAATGAGTCACACGCTAGTTCAGAAACATTCAGATGATGAGGAATAACCACATTCTCTAGTTTTAAACTCACTTTGTTGGCTTTCCAAACGCCATGTTGTCCTCCTGTGGGAAACAGAAATGAAAGTAGTCAGTGCATCAGTGAAGAAAACACTATTTTCAGTCATCAGGTATAAACTCACTGATACGAAATAAGGCCCTGCAAAGTCTCTGATCACACCGGCGGAAGTGCAGATGCCCATGTGACCAATGAAGGGCAGGAACCACCTACAAACAACAACAACAACAACAACAACAACCAGAGGATGTCAACAGTGATCACAGCTGAAGTTTTCCAATATGTTTTCATAATACTCATGTGAGCTCCGGTCGCTACTCACGTCAGAACCGGGATGGGGGTCCAGACGATGCAGTGCGGATAGCGGCTCATCTCTTTGTCGATTTTCTCGAAACCGCCGTGGAAGTGCTTCATTGTGTCTATCTCGGTTACGTCCGCCATCACGGGCTGTGCGCGGTGACGTCATCGCTTCCGCTTACGCGTGCGCCGCCGGACAATCTCGTAGGATTACATCCAGTATGCTCTCTTCAGCTCAGCAAGGCTACATTGATTTGATCAAAAATACTGTAAAAATTGATCAATATTATTGGAATCTAAAACAGCTGTTTTCTATGTGAATATGTGTTAAACTCTAATTTATTTCTGTGATCAAAGCTGTATTTTCAGCAGTCTTCAGTGTCACATGATCTTCAGAAATCATTCTAATATGCTGATTTGAAAATTAATTAGTGCTTTTATTCATCAAGGACGCATTAAAGTGATCAAAAGTGAGAGTAAAGACATTTATAATGTTGCAAAAGATTTATATTTCACATAAATGCTGTTCTTTTGAACTTTCTGTTCATCTGTGAATCCAGAAAAATAAAATGCATCACAGTTTCCACAGAAATATTAATGTTTTCAACATTGATAATAATCAGAAATGTTTCTCGAGCAGCAGATCAGCATTTTAGAATGATTTCTGAAGATCGTGTGACACTGAAGACTGGAGTAATGATGCTGGAAATACAGCTGCGCATCACAGAAATACATTACAGTTTAACACATATTCACTTAGAAAACTGTTATTTTACACTCTAATAATATTTCACATTTTTACTGTATTTTTGATCAAATAAATGCAGCCTTGATGAGCAGAACATTAAAAAACCCATTTAAAAACATCTCCGTTATTCCAAACTTTTGGCCACCAGTCTAATATCACATGTATAATATAATATAAGATTATTCTTTTAGTCAAAAAAAACAATACAACAAATAGTATCATGCTCAAGGTCAAGTTGACCTATTTAATTCATTCATTCATTCACGTTTACCTGTACAGCCGTTTCATGATACAACTCGTTGCGAAGCAGCTTCACAAAAATGAAAGTTTTAACTATAGAATAATAATGTGCATTTGATTAGATATAACTGCATTAAAAGATTATGAGATGCATTATTTGATGTGTCTTTAATCTAGATTTAAACATAGAGAGTGTGTCTGAACCCTGAACGTAATCAGGAAGGCTATTCCAGAGTTTTGGAGCCAAATGCGAAAAAGCTCTACCGCCTTTAGTGTACTTTGCTATCCTAGGTACTACCAAAAAAAAAGTCCAGAATTTTGCGACCTTAGAGAGCGTGATGGATTGTAACGTGGTAGAAGACCAGGTGTCATATTTCTTCCTCAAGTCCAAAGTTGGTGTAACACAAGCCCAGGCTTCAAGCATGAAACCCAGCGAGCTGTGGCTTGTGTTGCAGTGACGGTCTGTGTGCTTTACACGACCTCTATATGACTCTGGTACCTGAACCTAACATCGCACAGAGTAACAACTGGAGCAGAAGTAAGCAAGAAGAAGCCGTGGTTCACAGTGAATTTATAACAGCTAAGGGGCGTTATTATAAATTCACTGTAGACCACGGCTTCACGGGGGTTATTGCTTTTATAAAACGGTTATTCCATATACGTAGTAAGGTTTCACAAAACAAAACAGAGCAAATAAAGTGTAATAAAAGCACTAAAAGTAATAAAAGCAATATTCTTCTACCAAACAATGTAGTTCCTCAGAAACAGTTGTGGTTGCTACAAGGTGTTTGCCGAGCAACACACAAACGTAAATAAAGGTGTGTGTTACTTTGTAGCGTCATTCACAACAGCTTCAGCCAATCAGAGTCAAGCACCGGAGCTCTCCGCTTTATAAATGAGGGATTTGGGTTGGGATTGTTCTAGAGATTATTCCATTAAAGCATTGCATAGCTGATGCATACTAGCAGTGTGAGTACCATGAGCGCTCAGACTGACCTCAGATTTGCCCCGCAAACATTTCAGCAGCTATTATAGACCTGTGTGTCCCGTATTTCTGTCAATTGAACCAGCCATGCCATTAATTATGAATCTATCAGTCTTTTGCATGCAAAAGTCAATTTCTGCAAAGAAATATTACGCCAAATATAAGCAGAAAACCGTGCTATACGCACTTTCATGAGATCGGGTTAGCCTACAGCAATTCATTTCTAGGCTATTTTACAAATGGGAATACAACTAATTCATGACAATGTTTTACATTCAAGCTACCTGTAAAAATATATAGTGAATGTAAAAAATGACCGTGAATTTTACTGTAAAAGACTGTAAAAATGCTACAGTAAAAACCTGTTAAATGGTTAACTGTAAGTTCCCCTACTATATACAGTGAAAAACTGTATTGACATTACATGTCTTGGACATTATTTTACTGTAGTGTAACCGTTTTTAAAGTGAATAACACTAAAATGACATTCCCAGAAATTCCGGCGTTACATTTCAAATTTGTGTTGTTTGTTGAAATACTGTTTTTTCGGTTCTTATCATTTTTGTATATTAGGTTGTGTGTTACAGCTATGTTGTTTAATCATGTTATATTGCTGATTTCAGCTTCACATTGGGTTACCCGTGATGGTGTTTAGTGGTGTGTGAATGACGCTGTGCAGCTCTAGATATGTTATTATCTAAAAGCCGTGCTTGTGATGAGCTTTGTCATCAATGTGACTTTTCCTCACCCCTGCAGTTTGGTGGTTATCATGGTAAATTACAAAGCTACAAAACCATATTCAGTACTTCATGGTTGGTACTTTAACATTATATCAGTTAATGAAATTACGGTATTTCACGGTAAATTTAAGTTAAAACTGTAAAACTTAAAACGTTGCTACCGTATTTTTTTATGGTAAAATTCCGGCAACCCCAGCTGCCGTTTTTTTTACCGTAAATTTTACGGATTGTTTTTACAGTGTATACGTTAAAAGCATCTGGAATGCAATAAAGTATTTTTTAAAGCTGTTTTTAAAGCATTTGCTGTATTGATTAAAAACGTCTAATAATCATTCACCGTCAGACAACATTGCGTTGCAGGAAATTCTTTAAATTTTAAGGTATTCAGAACAGCAACATAAAAATCAGAAAAAGCAGCTATACAATTTTAGGACAAAGTTTTACACATATGCCATTATAATTTGTGTTTTATTGTTTTAAATTGTCGAACAATACGCAAATTATAAATCGGCCTTTTTTAAGGCCTTTCCTCTTTTGTATATATATATATTTATATTATATTTTAGACCATCAATCAATTACGGTGATGAAAATAACGACTCGCCGTCTCCTCATTGGACGTGCTTGCCGTGAGAGAAATGCATCTTTAATTAAAGAGTTTCTATTTTTGATTTGAATTATTTCATTTTAAAGTAGTAATTCAAAGCTTTAATATAGTTTAATCATTCCTGTTGAGGCCTTCGCATGAGTTTGAGGTTCATCATTGTGAAGCGCTTCCGTTCAAGACCGAGACGGCAGAAAGCAATGTTTTCTCTATTTTATAAAAGCACAACGTTTTATTGATATTGTGAGTGCACACACATAAACTAGGCTCTTTACAGTTAGAATGATGACGTGTTACTCTTCCCTTTCTGAGCAACATTAGTGGCATTCACATCAAACAGTGTTATGTAGCATCACAGAATCAGTGCAATTTTACGTTAATTGAGATAATGTTACGGTTTTTCATTTTTAGTTTCCGTTTAAGTTTAGTAATTGTTGTTTTGTTTTCCCGTCATTTTTAGTAGTTTTTTTTTATATATATATATATACAGTGGGGAATATATGTATTTTGATTATTTATTTTGATTATATATTTATTTAATTGCCCACTTACAAAGAAATGAAGGGTCTGTACTTTTTATGGTAGGTTTATTTTAACGTATAGAGACAGAATACCAACCCAAAAAATCCAGAAAAAACACCTAATATTAAATACTTAAATAAATGTAACTTAGGAGGTAGGGAACAAGCTAAATAAAAAGTTTTATATGTTATTTCCTTTACGTTTATTTTATTTAATGTAACTAAAATGTTTTTTTAATGGGTTTAATTTTAGTTCAGTTTTATTTAACCGTAATAACCATGCACTGAATCAACTGGAATATGTTAATTTACTAATTTTTATGGGTTCAATCACTTTAAATCACTCTTTAAGGTAAGAATTGCAAATAAATGTAGTTATGAGTAATTTTGTGTAAAAACGTAAATCTCGTAAGTCTGATTTTAGTTTTTATTAATATTTTAAACCGTTTTTTATTTTTAGATTTTAATATATAATATATTTTTTTATGTCATTTTAGTTATTTTAGTACATAGAGTTTAGACTAAAGTAGATGAGAATAGTAAATAAAAACGTTTTTTATATTTTATTTGATTTCAAATAGCGTTTGGTTACAAAACATGTTTTTTTAATGGTTTTTAGTTTCACTTTTATTTAACTATAATAACCAATGCAATGAATCAACATAAATACATTAATTTATACCAAAAAAACATTTTTAATAGGTTAAATCTGGTCAAAATCACTCTTTAAGGTAATGTCTACTTGCAGAGTATGCACAGTAGGTAGTGTGCTACTCTGAACATCTGGCCTAGATGTGCGCTGTACTTCCCTCATTAGTGTATGTAGGTCAGGTGGCCTTTAGAGGACACAGGTTTCCTTCAACACCACAACAAATGAATAACACACGGAGTAAAAAAAACACTATTCAGCAAAAAAACAGACTTTGAGTAATTGTGGGCAGGGAAAGTCAACATAACACCTTCATCACAGAAGCGCACTGGGATTTGCGTCAATTCAGAGCAGCCAATCAGCTGCGAGAACCACATCTGCAGCTCAATCCATTGGTTGCATGGGTTACTTTGAGTTCAATCATGCATGTGTTAAAAACAAAAATAGGACAAATGCCTTATTAGTCTCATTTCACAAATTAAGGCCTTAACATATAAGTCTTAACGCCATGCATTAAATGTTGCATGCGCTGCAAATAATGAACATCTTCCCAAGTATGTTTATCTTGTTTCCAGTACAAACATCTAAGCATCCTTAAATCAAGAGGCATTTACTGGATATGCAAAAGGAGCATATGAAGTCTTGTTTTCTGAGAAATTGAACAAAATTGAGTTTATGCCTAAAATGAGAACAAATATCTGAGAATGGGGAATGAAAACTTCACTTTTTCCTTCGAATCAAGTTGATTTTTCTGAGCCCGTTTGCAGATATTTGTTCATTTTAACCATAATTTATCAATTTCTCTGTGTATTTTGATTGAAGAACATGTATCAGCACACATACTGAAGAAGAACAGCACTTAAAAAAAAAAAATTATTTTCTATAATCCAGTGGCAGGGTTATTATAGTTAACGAAAACCTTAAAAAATGGTTACTTAATAAATAAATAAATGTTAACTGAAATAGCATCATTTCTCATTTTCGTTTAGTTGAACTTGAAGTACTAAAATAACACGAATTAAATAAAGTAAAAATTAAAATAAATTTAAAAAGGCAATTAAAAACACAAAATGAAAACAAAATCGAATATTATACAATGCAGAAATGATGTTAAAACAGCACTGTTGTTATTCAGACTTATTTTGGTCAAATAAACTAAATAGTGACGGAGATTTGTTGGCAGTTGTTTTCAGATTTTGAAGGCTTGCTAATTCAACTCGTTTAGAAATACTGACATATTGTGTTCCCTTCAATTCATTCCTTAAAATGTCTTTACATGGTCTTAAAAAGGACTTTAAGAAGTCTTGAATTCACCTTCATGGAAGCAGCAGAAGCCCTGCATCATGAGCTGACTTTAACGTAAAAGGCAAGTTACAAAAGAAAAAAAGAATCACATGATATTTGTAAATAAATTAATTTTATTTGAGACAGATGGGGCTGTGTGTTGTCGATGGCTTCATGTCTGTAATGAGTATTACCATTATTATGGTTTATAAAGCCATGCCGTCGATGTTTAAAGTTACATTTTATTCATATAATATAATGCTTTCCTCTGAAAACCCTCATAGATGATCATGAGAGCCACGACGGAGCTGCTGCAGAACTTTATATAGAAATACACAAAAAACAAAAACACACACATCCCAAACCGGAGCCGGTTCTAGTTACTTTGAACGGCTTGTGAAAAGTCTCTCTCTGTGTCTTTATTCTTCTCTTCTCAGGTTCATCGATGAAGATAAAAGGGCAAGACGTCCTGCTCGTGCCGATGAGAAACAATTTAAAAATGAATAATAAAGCGGAGAGTTCCGGTGCTTGGCTCTGATTGGCTGAGCCGCGTTCGAAGCTGTTGTGAATGACGCTACAAAGTAACACACCTTTGTTTACGTTTGTGTGTTGCTCGGCAACTACTTTGTAGCAACCACAACTGTTTCTGAGGAGCTACATTGTTTGGTGGAAGAATACTGTTGTTATTAATTTGCTCGGTTTTATTTTGTGAAACCTAACTACGTATATGGAATAACCGTTTTACAAAAGCAATAAGCCTCGAGAAGCCGTGAATTTATAACAGCTGAGGGGCGTTGTTAGGCACTTAGCTGTTATAAATTCACCGTAAACCGGCTTCACGAGGCTTATTGCTTTAACGAATCATCATCAACAACAACAAACATTTTCAGTCCCAGAACATCCACAAGTCTGGGTCGAACAGAAACACTGTTTATTTTCCAGAATGTATTCCAAAAGAAAGTGCTGCAGACCTATAAACATACTTTTATGAACAGTAACTCTCTTTACTGTCCTCTGGTGCTCAAGTTCATTCGGAGAAGAAACAAAACGAGACGAAATCGCGTCCAAAAGCAAGCAAGCCCCGCATTAGAAAGACGCAAGCGCTGTGCGACTTTGGAAACAAGCTTTAAACCTGAACGGTGCCAAAAATGTGTTGCAGATCTAGAAGTGCTTTGGCTTCGGAGGGAAGCTGGGTTTCTCGCTTCCTTCTGCAGAGCGGCAGCATTCGCTCACACTGAAATCGCAAAGTAAATATCTAAGGTGCTTGGCGCTCCGGTGTCGTTTAGCTGGAGCGGCACTGAACCTGGCTCTCCGAGCTCTCTTCATCATCCGAGCCCTCGGTGCCCCGGCTGCTCAGACCCGAGATGCGGTAACCCATGTTCAGCAGCATCACCTCCAGCGGATCCGCGTTCATGCGCCTCTGGTTGGCTTGGGCCGCGCTCTCCATGTCCTCCACCACCCGACAGTTCTCCTTCTCCTCCGACTGACGATCAGACAGAAGACAACACAAGTCACGTTTGGTGCAATCAACAGCCTAGCTTCAAAAAGAGTAGTTCACCCAAAACTGAAAAATCAGTCCTCTGCAAGTGAATGGGTGCCGTCAGAACGAGAGCTGATAAAAACATCACAGTAATCCACAGCACTCCAGTCCATCAGTTAACATCTGGAGAAGACAAAAGCTGAAACTAATCCAGCATTTCATAAGTCCGTAATCCATAATAACTCTTCCTCCAGTGAAAAAGTGCATCTGCTGTTGTCTCTCGCATCAAAATCCAGCCACATATGTGTTTAAACGTTGCTTGATCTGTGCAGATTTCTCTCCTGATTCACACCAGAACACTGACTCACTGGAGGAAGAGTTATTATGGACTCGTGTTTTAGTTTAAAACGTCTTAATGCTGGATTAGTTTCAGCTTTTGTCTTCTCCAGATGTTCACTGATGGACTGGAGTGCTGTGGATTACTGTGATGTTTTTATCAGCTCTCGTTCTGACGGCACCCATTCACTTGCAGAGGACTGAGTTTTCAGTTTTGGGGAACTATTCCTTTAATGCATTTTTAAAAGCTACTGAATCAATTCACTATTCAATGTCGGGCTGCATCATAAATAATCAACAACATATCTGATTATCGATTATACATGTCTGCACTGAAAACATTCACACATCCGCGTCACTTTATATCAGAGAATAACGCATCTGGAAAAGACGCAGAATGAAGTGTTGCGTCATATTTAGTGCTTCAAACAAAAGCATAAACAGTAGATTAATGTTTTTACTGCAAGCAAGCCTGTTAAACTTTGCAGACTTCAAACAACAAGTGCTTAACAGACTTGGAGCACGATAATATTCAGATTAAAATACACATTTTTCTAAAACATTTCTTTTTAGACATTAAATGCGAGTTTAAAACTCCACATGTAATCTATTTTTGTTTTTTTATTATCATTTAATTTAGTGATTTTAACTTCTTTCAAATGCTAAGTAAATTTAACCCCTACATAGAAATATTCACTATATTTGTTTTTTTATTGCCTTCAAATTGCACATTGTTTGGGCAGGATGTGGAATAACAAATGTGTAAATAATGGATTCAGATTACTTCATTTTTAATTTTCAATTATCATTTTTTTATGCATTTTTTTTTCCTGATTAGATAATCAAAATAATCGTTGGTCGCAGCACTAGTTCAGTGCATCAAACCGAACTGAATGAGATACTAAACTGAAAAGTGAAATGAAAACTAATGAATGAAAGTGGTTCTATGGCTGGGCGATAAAGCTAAAAAATTGATCACGATATAATGTTTCATTTCATTCGGTATCGATAATTATATATGCGTTTCATAACGTTTTTTAAACAAAGAGCAGTAGAAAAAAAGGTTTACATTTAACCACTGTATTTTTAATTTACCCAATTTATTAAGACAAACAACAAATAATTTTGGTTTTAAGTCAAACTCAAAATAAAATTGAAACAAATATCTCCTTTCTTGTTTTAAACAATAAGCAAAATACGTTTATTCAATGCAATGAAATAACGACTAAATAAGTGCATCACGTCTAAACTAACATATATAAATCAAAATATAATTTTGTGAATTGCATAAACTAACTGCATCATGTATTTATGCATACCTTAATACAAATAGCCAAAGCGCTGATTGCATTATTACATTTAAAAAAATACGAGATGCTGAGGAATGAAACAAAAGATGTGTTTTCTACAAGTTGAACTCTTTTAACTTTACTTGTGCGAGACGCGACGGAGGAGCGAGAGCACGGAATCTGGTTGCTGTGTGAACGGCTTGGTTTGGGGTTTAATCTAACTAATATCTTCTCCGCATTGAGCTTCTATATGTCTCTAATATACTGAATGGAAAACGCAGCAGCGTTTGTTGCACTCTTGAGTGTTCTGTTGCACTCGCGTCTCGCACAAGTTAAAAGAGTTTTAGAAAACATGTCTTTTGTTTCATTCCTCAGCGCCTCGTATGTTTTTAAATGCAATCGGCGCTTTGGCTATTTGTATTAAGCTATGCATAAATACATGATGCATCGATGAAGGTGTAGCGTCGGTTTTATCGCCCAGGCCTAACTGATTCATTCATCGTTCATAATGAGGTCAGTGGGTCGGTACCTCAGGTCTGGGGCTCCAGAGTCGCACCACGGGGTCGATGCCGCTGGTGGCCAGGAAGCAGTAGCTGGGATGCGGCTGCAGGCAGTTCACTATAGACTCGTCTCCCTGTAAGATCCGCACTAGGTTCGTCGTCTCTTTCTCCCAGATGAAGAACGAGCCGTCGTCTGAACCGCTCACGATGTACTGGCCTTTACTGCAGAGCGACAACCGAACGAGTCATACAACGACACAGTCTCAAACGTTCTGGAACAGTTGAGTTTATGTTTTTGAAAGAAGTTTCTTATGCACAGCAAAGATGCATTTATTTGATCAGAAATACTGCAAAAATGTGAAATATTATTACAATTTAAAACAACAACAGTGTTCTAAGTGAATCTCTGTTAAACTGTAATGTATTTCTGTGATGCGCAGCTGTATTTTCAGCATCATTCCTCCAGTCTTCAGTGTCACATGATCTTCAGAAAATCATGTATAATATTTTTTTTTTTTTTTTTTTTTTTTTTTTTTTTTTTTTTTTTTTTTTTTTTTTTTTTTTGTTTTTGTTTTATTTTTTTTTTTTTTTTTTTTTTTTGCTGCGGATTATCAGTGCTGGAAACTGTTGGCTGCTCATATTGTTTGGATCTTTGTGATCTTTTAATGATATTGATGGAATAAAAAAAGTTCAAAAGGAACAGCATTTACTTGAAATAGAAATATTTTGTAACAATATACACTTCTGTTCAAAAGTTTGGGGTCAATAATTTTTTTTCTTTCTATTTTTGAAAGAAACAGATACTTTTATTCAGCAGGGATGTGTTAAATTGATAAAAAGTGACAGTAACGACTTATATTCTTAGAAAAGATTTATATTTTGAGTAAATGCTGTTCTTTTTAACTTTATTCATCAAATAATCCTGAGAAAAGTATCATAGGTTCCAAAAAAGTATTAAGCAGCAAAACTATAATAAATCAGCATATTATACTGATTTCTGAAGATCATGTGACACTGAAGACTGGAGTAATGATGCTGAAAATACAGCTGCGCATCACAGAAATACATTACAGTTTAAAATGTATTTAAATAGAAAACAGTTATTTTTCATTATAATAATATTTCACAATATTACTGTACTATACCGTACTGATGCCAAACTTTTGAACGGCAGCAGTGTACTGTATATATTAAACACATCACTCAGAAGTGATTCATGAAAAGCAAACAAGGTGTCAGTAAACTGACCTTCCGAAGAAGTTGGCTTCTTTAATATCAGTGGTGGTGTTGCAGTGGCCACAGTAGCGATGCTTGTAGTCGAAGCTGCGCTCTCTCAGCACGATCTCATCCTCCGGGATGGACTCCTTCCGGCTGAAGTTATGGAAGCGGATGGAGCTGTTCCCCTTCTTGTCATCGGCTGGATGCGTGCAAAATATGCAGAGAGTCCTGATTATTCAAATGCATGCACAAACAAAATACAAGCTCCAAGACTGAACCTACAGGAGTCTGTTTTTGAGAAGAGGGCCGCCTTGATGTCTCTGTCGAGCGCGTCGCATGCGCTGCTGTGCGCTTGCTCTGGAAACTTGCCCTTGAAGTCATCTAGACACTCCAGAGCCTCGGCGATGTACTTGAGCTCAAAGAGGCAGCGCGCTAAGCGGAAGTGTGCCTTCAGATGGCCCGGGTTCAGAGACAAGGCCTTCAGACAGTCCCGCAGCGCGTCATAGTGATCGCCGTCCCTGATCAAACATCCAAAATACACATTTAAGTGTTTATAGAGTGCATTAAAGCATTGAACCAAACCAACCAGCTACAAGGAGAATCATAACATTATGAACTTTGATTGAAGCACAAAAAAAAAAAGTGAATGAAAATCAGACAAAGATACTTTAGTGAGACCTGTGAAGCACTGCAAATCATCCAATTAAACACCACGGTCAAATATAAAACTCTTCAAAGCCGTTGGTTGTATTTATAGAAACAGTATATTTTAACTTTATTGTAAGGCTGTCAGTCGATCTAATTAATTACATGGTGCTGCGATTAATCGCAAATTAAATTAGGCTGTGAAAATACCCACAAAAGATTATTTAAAGCTATTATTGTGTTAAATAATAAAGTATCAAGTAGACATTACAAGGAGTAGCTTTAGATATAAATATTGGATTTGATTCAAGAAAATTTATTAAACTACAATGGCCGAACCTAATATGGAACATAAAAGAAGATAACATCTATTTTTTTGTTCATGCAATGAAAGTCACTGGTGACCGAAACAGCTTGGTTACCAACAGTCGTCAAAATACCTTCTTTTATGTTGCACAAAAGAAAGAAAGTCATTCAGGTTTGAAATAACACGAGGGTGATGATGACAGAATTTATTTATTTTTGGTGAACTATACCTTTAGTGTTTTTTATTTTTATTTATTTTTATAAATTAAATGATACTCTCAGGCTAAGAAACTAAAACTGCCAGCAGGTGGCGTTAAATGTCTTTGAGTCATTCATTCATTTCATTCGTTCAAACGGCTGATTCATTCAGGACTGAAGCAAACGGCTCTCTATCAATGGGCCTTTGAATCATTCATTCATTTGATTCGTTCAAACGGCTGATTCATTCAGGAATGAAGCAAACGACTATGAACGGGGCTTTTAATCATTGGTTCACACGATTCGTTCAAAACAAGGATTCATTCAGGAATGAAGCAAACGGCTCTCCATCAATGGGCCTTTGAATCATTGGTTCACACGATTCGTTCAAACGGCTGATTCATTCAGGAATGAAGCAAACGGCTCTCTCTATGAATGGGCTTTTGAATCATTGGTTCACTCGATTTGTTCAAAACGCGAATTCATTCAGAAACTAAACACTCTGTGCTGCTCGGAGACGCACAACAATATATGGCTTTACAGGTAACATTTTTCGTTGGCAAAAAATTGAGCAAAAACACACGATATTAACTCTTATTTACTGAACTGTTGTATAAAATCACATTCGCACTCTTGCTACTCGTGACAAAAACAGCACTCGTGTGATATCGCTCATCATATGATATAAATATGAGACAAAAACAATATCTTGAATTTTAGGGCATAACGGCATTTATGGAGTTGTTGCCCTGCATCATGTTTGTCAACAGTCAACTGCATGAAATGTAAGATAACGTACAGGTCTGGGGGCGGGGCCAGTGTGTTAACTGCGTTAAAATATTGTAAAATCGCGTTATTTTTAATAACTAATTAAGTTAACACGTTAAACTGACAGCCCTATTTTATTGCAAAATTTTCACAAATACACAAATATTTAGGTATTTTGAGAGCGTAGGGAGACTCGATTACGTCATTCGCCGTGCTTCATGGGAGTGGGCGGAGCTTAAAAGGTCTTAAAATTTAGTTGTATCATATTTAAGGCCATAAAAAGTCTTAAATGATACAAGAAAGTCTTAATTATGATTTCAGGAGGTCTTAAATTTGGGGAGGGAAAGACAAGAATTGTGATACGGCTTAATGTGACGATTAAACTTCAAAAGGTGATGATTTCATTGAATAAACATGAGCGCTGCACAATTCAAAGTCAGCTGCTGCGCTGCTTTGTTTACAGTCGGAGAAACGGCTTGATTTCTGCCATTCCGACAGCGCCACCTGCTGGCAGATAATGAATGTGCATTTTCAATAAACCCGTCTGTTGTTTTTGTTCAGACCAATGCGAACATCCACCCATGTTTTTATGCAGCAAACACGCAGTTGTAAATGTGAACTGGTAGATCGATGAGAAGATAATGCATTATAAAAATCTAAACAATTAAAGACACTAAGATATATTTATATGTTATTAAATTAATAAAATAAATTAATGTAATAATTGATTATCTGACTTTCGTAAAATGTTTTTTGTGAAAACCTGATAGATTCTTTTTGTGAGTCTGGTTTCACTCATAATAATAAGCATACATTTGAATTAACATACAGTATACAAAACAGTATTCTATAAAATTATTTGCATTCCGATCTTGACATCAAAAGGCACACATTTTTTTTTCTCTACTCCATGGAAGGATGTAACGATTACGTTTTACGATAAATCACGATAAAATGCACTGACGGATAGTATTACCGTTTAAAATTTAATTACCATCAAAACCGCGTTTGATTATCGCAATTTTGAAAACTCACGGTAAATCCTGTCCAGCCAGCATCAATCTGACGCAGAAGCAGCATGCAATGTTATTGTTTTTTTTGCACGAGACGAAATGGCGGAAGGCAGTGACAGCACTCGGGAGATTTTTCAGCCATCTAAGAGGACCAAATCGGTGGTCTGGTCGTATTTTGGCTTTTACAAGAGTCCTGAAGGCTTTTTAATCGAGGACGGTCACCCTGTCTGCTTATCTTGCAAGAAGAAAGTAGCTGCAAAGTCATCTTCGTGACCACCACACACTGTTATATAGCGAAAGAAAGGTAACTTTTACCTCAATACCAAAATTAATTGGGCAAATAATTGGACAAAAAATATTGATTAAAGATTAAATATTTTGTTATCTCACTTGTTTAACGCAAAGCTTCCGCGAAGAAAAGTTCTCAGCAAGTGGCTTTGAGCCAAGCCGAACGGACGTTCAAACTATAAGGTTGACATTTACGGGATAATGTATTGTATAGTCATAGTTAACTTATTACACAGATTTATTTATTTTTTACCTATAATAATATATAAATACAGAGACATGAAATATTGAATTGAGATTAAAGTTTTAAAATCTTACCCGTTTATAAATCCATCGAACATTGTACAAAACAATAGTCAGGACAATATTATCACTACAGCAAAATTATAGTAGTATTAATACTAAATTCCTGATTTCATTTTCAATACAATCAAAAACTGAGATGCAAGACGGCAAGCTGCATTTGAATAAAACGAGAGAGAGCGCGTCCGAGCCTCTGCAGTGATACAAGAGACATGCGGCGAATTCCAAACAGAAGTGAGCATCCCTATGCCCTACGAAGGGCAGAACCCTTGAAGTGTGTTCTTTGAAGGGTACAGGGCATTACTGTCTCGTATAAGCGATTGAAACTCCCTTGGCGAAGGGAATGACTGACCAAATGCTACCTTGACAACGCTGCGCGTGCGTGCAGCATTCAGATCTTCATCAGTTGTTGCAAATAAATATTATTATTATTATTATTAATAAATTTGTCTATTGTGGTCGTATTTACTATTAAATGGTTTCAAACCTAACTTGCTTACACTACAGTCTTAAATCATATTTCTATCACTGACGAAAAATATGTTTTCTTACATTAAAATTGAAAAATTCAATTAGTCTATTCTATTTATGTTTGTATGTGAAGTCGAAATCAACCCCAACTTTGCTTTTAAAAGCATCACAAGATCTCCTAACCGAAGATCACATGATCACAAACGAAAATCACATTGTGTGGTGTGTTATATAGATATAATAGATATATATATATAGATATATTATATATATATACACAAACACAAGGATTTTTAGTATTCTTATTAGGGCTTCATGTTAATTTAATGTTTATGCTAAAAAAGGGCATATAGCTGCTAATTGTATTTGTTGTTTTTGATTTTCAAATATAAAACTTATTGAGATGTTTTCAGTGTGTGTATCGGTTCTTTTTGAACGTTTTCATCTAATTTAAACAAAACCGTGATAATATTGATAATCATGATAACTTTGGTCACTATAATCGTAATATGAAATTTTCATACCGTTACATCCCTACCCACTGGATTTGACCTGTTTCCCTCCACTTGTTACCAGTGTTTTTCTGCCACCACAATGCGCACGCAGCTGCAAGTGACCTAACTGTGAAGCTCGGAGCTCACAACAGGTCTGCCTTTAAAGGTTCATCAGTTATTAACTGTTGCGCCAAATTTCGAACCAATTTCGAATGTTGCACAAATTTGAATCTTGTGCATATTTAACCACTATTTGCATTTGTGACCATGGACCACAAAACCAGTCATGAGTGTCAATTTTTTGAAATTGAGATTTCTACATCATTGAAAGCTTATACAGAGCTGTCATGAGCATGGTTTGTAATGTAAATATTGGCCGAGAGACAACTTTTGGAAAATATGAATTTGAGGGTGTGAATAATCAAAATATTGAGAAAATCGCTTTAAAGCTGTTGCCAATGAAGTTCTTAGCAATGCATATATGATATATTTAAATATATTTATGCATTATGTAAATATAATGCATAATATATTTATAGTACGAAATTACAAAATATTTCATGGAACGTGTCTTTAATTTAATCCTAAGATTTTTGGCATAAAAGAAAAAATCTATAATTTGAGACCACGATGTATTTTGGCTATGCTACCGTATTCCCCCAGCGATTAAAGAAGGCTTTGTGCTCCAGGGTAAAATTGAAACAAACATTTCAGAAAACTGACTTAATGTGACTGTAAAATGATCAAGTGGGGAGGAAAGCAAAATATTTACCGTTTCAGAGCGTATTCCATGGGGTATTTACTGAAGCACAAAAGGCCGTGGATATGCAGAAAGAATAGCGAGCATGCATGAGCGGTTGCACATATCCAACTGAGACGAGTCGTTCCAAATGTTCAAAACAATCATGAGTTTTTATTAATCGAACCATGCAGCCATCTTGCATCAGAAGCGTTTTAGTACATTTCTCTTCAGTAGGCCAGCGCGGGTTTCCGTAAAGCAGTGGAGTTGTGGACGGCTTCTGGATGATCAGCCTGTAGAGTGGATGGTTGAGTCCCACTGCTGCATGCGCGCCGAAGCATAGTTAGCTGCTGCTGGATCCGTCCAGATGAGGAGGAAAGATCACTTGGAGACGCAAAAAAAAACAGACCACAGTCACTCCAAACTCAGACCAGTTGTGACAAAACGAACAGGAATTTACATATAAAACTAGGCTTGACAGATAAGAAGAGTGAGGAGAGACAGACAAGGAGAGTGAGGCGAGACAGACAAGGAGAGTGTGGCGAGACAGACAAGGAGAGTGCGGCGAGACAGACAAGGAGAGTGAGGCGAGACAGACAAGGAGAGTGAGGCGGCGAGGCCAGACCGGAGAGTGCGGGAGACCACGCAAGGAGTGAGTGCGTCGAGACAGACAAGAAGAGTGAGGAGAGACAGATAAGAAGAGTGAGGAGAGACAGACAAGGAGAGTGAGGCGAGACAGACAAGGAGAGTGAGGTGAGAGACAAGAAGAGTGAGGAGAGACAGATAAGAAGAGTGAGGAGAGACAGACAAGGAGAGTGAGGCGAGACAGACAAGGAGAGTGTGGCGAGACAGACAAGGAGAGTGCGGCGAGACAGACAAGGAGAGTGAGGCGAGACAGACAAGAAGACAGTGAGGCGAGAGACAGACAAGAAGGCGCGGAGCGAGAACAGAAAGGAGCGGTGAGGCGCGGACAGACGAGAAGAGGGCGGCGAGACAGACGAGAAGAGTGCGCGAGGAGTGAGGAGAGAAAGGCGAGAAGATGAGACAGAGGAGAAGAGTGAGGAGAGACAGACGAGAAGAGTGAGGAGAGACAGACGAGAAGAGCGAGGCGAGGAGTGAGGCGAGACAGACGAGAAGAGCAAGGCGAGAAGAGTGAGGCGAGACAGACGAGAAGAAGCCGACGGCGGACAGGCGGAAGAGTGAGGCGAGAGACAGGGAGAAGAGTGAGGCGAGACAGACGAGAAGAGTGAGGAGAGCTGACTGACAAGAAGAGTGAGGTGAGAAGAGACAGACAAGATGAGCGAGGCGAGACAGACGAGAAGAGTCAGACGAGAAGAGTCAGACGAGAAGAGTCAGACGAGAAGAGTCAGACGAGAAGAGTCAGACGAGAAGAGTGAGGCGAGACAGAAAAGAAGAGAGAGGCGAGACAGACAAGAAGAGAGTGCGGCGAAGAAGACAAGGAGAGTGCGGCGGGACAGGACAAGGAGAGTGCGGAGAGGAAGACAAGGAGAGTGCGGCGAGAGGGACAGCGAGACAGACAAGGAAGAGTGAAGGCGAGCCAGACAAGGAGAGTGCGGGAGACAGACGAGGACGAGTCGGCGAGACAGCCACGAGAGAGAACTGCGAGGGAGACAGACGAGAAGAGTGCGGCGCGGAGTGGGGGACAGGCGAAGAAGAGTGAGGCGGAAGAGTTGAGGCGGACAGACCGAGAGAGTGAGGGGACAGACGGAAGATGAGGAGAGACAGACGAGAAGCGGAGGGAGACAGACGAGAAAGAGACAGATGGACGAGAAGAGTGGGGTGAGACAGATGGACGAGAAGAGTGGGGTGAGACAGAAGAGAAGAGTGGGGTGAGACAGACGAGAAGAGCGAGGTGAGAAGAGTGAGGAGAGACAGACGAGAAGACTGAGGCGAGACAGACGAGAAGAGCGAGACAGACGAGAAGAGCGAGGCGAGACAGACGAGAAGAGCGAGGTGAGACAGACGAGAAGAGCGAGGTGAGAAGAGTGAGGAGAGACAGACGAGAAGACTGAGGCGAGACAGACGAGAAGAGCGAGACAGACGAGAAGAGCGAGGCGAGACAAGACGAGACGGTGCGGCGAGAGACAGCGAGAAAGACGTCCAGACGAGAAGAGTGAGGAGCGAGGCGAGACAGACGAGAAGAGTCAGACGAGACGAGTCAGACGAGACAGACGAGAAGAGTCAGACGAGAAGAGCGAGGCGAGACAGAAGAGAAGAGCGAGACGAGACAGACGAGAAAAGAGTGAGGCGAGACGACGAGGAAAAGAGGAGGCGGAGTGAGACTGCGAGAAGAGTGCGGCGAGCCTGACGAGAGAGTGCGGCGAGAGGACAGACAAGAGAGTGAGGCGAGGCGAGAGATGAGGCGAGAGAGCAGACATGAGCAGAGTGCGTGAGACAGACGAGAAGAGTGAGGCGGAGACAGACGAGAAGAGCTGAGGCGGACGACGGAGGAAGAGTTGCGGCGAGACGACGAGAAAGAGTGCGGCGGAGACGCGAGAGAGTGCGGCAGAAAGGACGAGAAGGGTGCGGAGAGACAGACAAGAAGAGGAGGCGAGAAAGAGTGGGCGAGACGCGCGACGAGTGAGGCGAGAAGAAAGACGATTCGCGGATGATTTAGTTTTGCAAGAGATGCAAAGCGCCGTTGGCAATAGTTTGGAGTTTTGAAAAACCTGTGACTTTGCCGTTTATCTAAAGTGAATTTTGGAAGTTTTTTTAAAATATTGTTCTTAATTAATTGGTCACATTGTTTGCTGATTTTTACTTTATTTAAACTTGTGTAATTTATTTATTTTATTTGACAACAAGGTGTATGCTGTGCCTCCAAGCTTTCTTACTCGTTTTGCCAAATAAACGTTTCTTACTTATTTGGTTATATATTATACATGTTTACTTTTTTCCAGTTTTGTATAGGCTACCTATTTTAACTTTATGTAAGTTATTTGTTATGTTATATTAGGCATAGCCTGCCCTATAGCATGGTGTTTTTATTTGTTTTGTTAATGGTTAACATTCAGGTGCATTTTCAAGAATTGCCGGTAATTCGAAAGTGAAAGTAAAATGCGCCCGGCGCTTTTACAAGCTATTTAAAAGCAAAGCAAAGCGAGAAAAAGAGGGAACGCCCCCTGCGGTACTATCGGTGTTGTCACACGTCGATTAAGCGGTGGGAGAATTTCCTCACCATCACAACCCTAATACAAACGTGACGGCGCCGGAATCGACGATGCAGTCACACATAAATCAAACCTGCCTGGAAACTGTAGCCAGTTTGAGGCGGCTGGCAGGAAGATGAATCCCATTGGACACACCGTTGGTCGTCTTCCCATTCTGTACCTCTGCAATGAACAAAGAGCAGTCGATTAGTTTGACGATTCTTCCCCGTCTCGTTATCTGCGAGTCTGAGAGCGACATTTTAGTAGCATCTCTCATTAAACTTTAGTAGCCAAATGTGCAATGTTTGATCAAATTCTGTTTCACTGAATCAAGAGAACTATCGTAGTTTTTATTAATATTTGGAATCAGTTTTTATTTTACATTTTAGTAAACATTTTTAGTAGTTTTCTTTTTTCTTGTTCATTTTTTTATTTTTAGTTATTTTAATACATTAAGTTACACTATAAGAAAAATATAATAAAATTAATTAAATATAAATATTATAAAAATAAAACTTAAATTAAATAAAAAAAAAAAAGTTTCCATTTTATTTTATTTCAAGTAAACACAGTTTTTTTGGACCTTAAATTTCATTTGAGTCTAGTTTGAATTGATTGAATGAAATTCCCAAGTCTTATTTCCACCAGTTGCAATGGTGTATAAAAAACATTTTTCCCCACCAAACTTCTAAACTTAAATAGATAAATATTAAAATTCATAACAATGCTGTCGTCTCACCATATGAAAGTAATTTTCTAAATATCATGGAACCACCCAATAAAAAAAAATTTTTTTGTAAATTATCCACAGTTAAACAAACCCAACTCTTTAAAACATTCACAACGCAAATATGTTCGAGGATGAACTTTTATAAAAATATTCTGAGCAATTAGTTTCAAGGCTTTTTTAATTTCTCTTTCATACCCTGGGAACAAGTACTATACCAGAAAGCAGTAGCATCATCAAAATGCATAATCAAAGAGCGAGTATGGTTTCAGTAAACTATAATAACCTTGCACTTAAACTGTTAAACATTTCCAATCTACTTGGATATTCAGAGCATCTTTTAGTGAAATAAGCAAATGCATAAATATTTCTTTGAACTTTTACACTTTTTTTAGCTATATTGCTCACACCTAGTCATTTTTAAGATCCTAAATGCAGTAAAATGACTAACTAATATACATTACCATACAAAGGTTTTTAAAGATTAATGTTTTCAATGTCTTCTGTTCACCAAGCCTGCATTTATTTGATCCAAAATGCAGCAGAACCAGCAATATTGTGAAATATTTTTACTATTTAAAATAGCTGTTTTCTTTGATAATAATCAGAAATGTTTCTCGAGCAGCAGATCAGCATATTATACTGATTTCTGAAGATCATGTGACACTGAAGACTGGAGTAATGATGCTGAAAATACAGCTGCGCATCACAGAAATACATTACAGTTTAACACATATTCTAATAGAAGGTAGTTATTTTAAATAGTAATAATATTTCACAATTTTACTGCTTTTGCTGTATTTAAAATCAATTAAATGCAGGCTTGGTGAGCAGAAGAGGCATCTTAAAAAAAACACTAAAAATCTTACTGACTGGTAGTGTATTTATAATAATAACATTGGCTTCTGTGATAGCATTCACAGCTTACCTGATGACGAGTGGCATTTTTTGGGCAGCAGAAAGGTGTACGGCCTCTGTTTGAACGTCAGATCAAATAAATACACCTGCAAACAGGAAGCAGTATTGCATAACTGTGCATCAGCGCTGCATACTAGCACACTACCAGCAGCAAGAGTCAGTAGTTTACCTGTTCTCCACCCATGTTTACCAGCAGCGCTCAGTGCCGTCAGGACTGAATGTGACGTAGGTGGCCACCAGAACTCGTAATCTGTTGTTATAATCAGGAAGCTTCACCGGTAAGTGACCTACAAGCGGAGAGAAACATCTGTAGAATGTGTTTTTCCCAATACAGAAGTTGTTATAATGCTCTGGACAAACCTGCGACATAGTACTGTCCCGCGCCGTCCGGTATCGATTTCCGCTTGTCGCAAAACGTGTGAACACCGGCTGAGCCACTCTGACCCAAAGACTTCCTAGGAGACGGTTCACATAAAGAAAACATCCCTCAAAATTCTAACAACATGCATCTAAAACCAAGACTTCTTTATAAAGCGGAGAGTTCCGGTGCTTGGCTCTGATTGGCTGAGCCGCGTTCGAAGCTGTTGTAAATGACGCTACAAAGTAACACACACCTTTCAGTTCTGATGACATCAAACCTGATGCAATGTGATTTGAGAGAAGACTGTTAACACATTATGTCTGTTCTGAGCTTAACAACGTAAGGACACTCTGCCTCACTCGTGATAATAATGCAATGACCTGTGATTGTGGATCATTCGGATGTCGTAGAGCCGGACGAAGGGCCCGTTGGCTCCCACAGCCAGGTAGTTGTTGTCACGAGGGTTGATGGCCAAACATTTGGCTTCCACGAGCTGCCCACAATACTCCGTCAGATCGATTAACACCTCGGAGCGTTTACTGCTCTCTCTCAGATCATACTGCCTGATGGGAAACACAGACGACTCTATAGTAAGAGAGACCGGAAAAGAAAAGTACATTCTGATGCCAGACTAGTTTTCTGCTTTCGTAGTAATGTTCACAATCAGACCGGGAACTTCTGCAAAGGACGTAAACGCAGCCAATTGTGATTTCATGTTCACTTTAAATAAGTGTAAAGGTGTACATTTAACATTTCTGCAGCAGAATCCAGTCATTTTTACACTTCTGTGTGCCGTATGCGTATCAGGTTACTATATGAAACTAACGAAACCCATCCAAAAAACATTTTAGTCACTTGAAATAAAATAAACATTAACTGGAATTAAATACAATGTAAAAAAAAAATTCATTTAGTTTCTAAGTCCACATTTTCCAATTCACTAAAATAACTAAAATTAAAACTGAAATACAAATGGATAAAAACTGAGTAACACAAATAAATGTGACAAAAAAACTAAAATTTAAATAAAAATGGAAAATATGAAAATTAAAACTCAAATATATATAAAAAAATGTTTTAAACTATAATAGTATAGAGTTAAGAGCTACATCAAATAAAGTACAATTGTACTGTTAAAAAAACAACATGTAAATTTAAAAATATTATTAAAAACAACAAATACTAAAAAAACTATACCAACGACAATGAAGTAAAATGGAAAAATATGAAAAGAAAACTTAAAAATTAAATTAAAAACAAATTAAAATGACAAAAACAAACAAAATTACTAAAACTATGAACAAACTTAAAATAAAAATGGACACTATGAAAAAACTCAATATAAAAAAATATTCAACCAAAATAATAAAATTTGAAAAAAAATGGAAAATATAAACAATACTTCAAATATTAATAAAAAAAAATATATTTAAAAACAAAATTACTTAAAACTTATAATAAAAATTAAATGGAAATATGAAAAACCTCAACTATATAAAAGAAATATTATAAAACAAAAAATTACTAAAACTATAACAAAATTAAAATTACATATAAAATATGAAAATAAACCTCAATATATAAATAAATATTATTAATAAATGACAAAAATACTAAAACTAACTAAACGTAATAAAATTGAAAATATGAAAATGAAAACTCAAACTATAAATAAAACATGTTTATATGAAAAACTATAATAGTAGATGTTAATATTTCATTTCAATATAAATTACAACTGTACTGTAAAATAAAAAAATACTATTTATTATAATAACAAAATACTTCGTGCAGTGCATCAGACTGTACAGTTAATTAAACTGCTGCCTCTGATTTGATAATCACACTAAGATGCATCACAATTATCATGCAATCTCATTTATTATTTGGCTTTGAACTTGGGTTACCCAAAGCAGCGCTCACGAGGCTATCGGCTTATTTTACTGTTACATTCGATCGAATTAATTATGAGTTTTTGTTTTGACTCAGAACCCCTGTATGACGTCTGAAGCGCAGATTGAAGTGTCCGTACCTGATGACCCCGTCCTCCGCCGCGCTCCAGAAGGTGTTGGGTCTCATGGGAGCCGTGGCGATGCGCTTGACGCGGTTAGTGTGGTCTGAGAACATGTGAGTGGTCTCCTTCGCCGTCAGGTCGTGCACATGCACCTTGGTGTCTGCGGCTCCTGTGATTAAGATCCGGTCCTCGGAGTGAGGCAGGAACTGCAAACACACACGGATGAGAACGCACGTTCATGCATGTTTACTAGACGCTGAGTCAAACACATGGCCTTCACCTTCACGGAGAAGATGTTGGCTGCGTGTCCCGTGTGCATAGTGATGAGCTTGGTGTGCCGGGAGGGATCCCAGACGATGGCGTGCTGGTCATCCGAACCCGAGGCCAGGAGGCTGGAAAGAACAAACCCAGTGAGTTTATGAAGAGACACGGAGACGTGAAGCACTCTGAACTTACTCTCCTCTCTCGTTCCACTCCAGACAGTTGACGCAGCCAGAGTGACCCTGAAAACAGAGCGGTTACAGTATATTAATATTCCTCGAGCAGACGAAACTCTCCTCTATTCCAAAGAGAGCATTTTTTGCCACTAAACTACAAAACGACAGCAAAGCATCGTCTCTTCACATGTGAAGAGGTGTTTACATTCACGTCTAATAGAGTAAAAAATACAAGTAATAAAAAAATGTCTGGTATTACTATAATGATAAATATTTGTATTGTGTTACGGCAAACCATTCATAAAACAGGGTTACTATAGTTAACTAAAGCTAAAACGAACAATAAGGTTCATTAGTTAAATATTTTACTTAACATGATGTTCATAAGAATGAACAATACTTCTACAGCATTCACTAATGCATTATTAAAATCAAAAGTTGTGCTTGTTAACCTTAGTTAATGCGCTGTGAATTAACACGAACTAACAATTAATTAATAAATACTGTAGTAAATGTATTGTTTATTGTTTGTTCGTGATAGTTAATACATTAGCTAATGGAAGCTTATTGTAAAATAAGTTAAACGTTAAAAAAACATTTTTGGTATCTTGAAATAAATGTTAAACTGAAATAATATATAAAAAATATTTTTTTACTAAAATAAACTATATGTATATAAGGACCTGCTTAAAAATGTTATTAAAATACTAACATTTTGTAAAAACTACTAAAAAAAACATGGGGATGCACTAAAATAAATTAAATTGAAATAAAAAAAATTATACAAAACTAAATGGACATATACAGTATATAAGTATTTAGTAAAATACTAAATTTTATAAAGAAATTTAAAAAACGAATAACTAAGTCACAATAAAAAACTTAAAAACTAGGGTTGCAAAGGGGGGTGGAAATTTGTCGGAAGTTCCAAAATCCCTGGAATATTAAAAAAAATAAAAATCCTGGAAAGTTTCCAAAAATTTCTGGAATATTCAAAAAAAATCCTGGAAAGTTTCCAAAAATCCTTGGAATATAAAAAAAAAAATCCTGGAAAGTTTCCAAAAATCCTTGGAATATTAAAAAAAAGAAAAAATCCTGGAAAGTTTCCAAAAATCCTTGGAATATTAAAAAAAAAAAAAAAATCCTGGAAAGTTTCCAAAATTTCTAGAATATTAAAAAAAAGAAAAATCCTGGAAGTTTCCAAAAAAACATTGGATTAATTAAAAAAAAAAGAAAAATCCCTGGAAGTCTGCCAAAAATCTTTTGGAATATTCCAAAAAAATCCTGGAAAGTTTCCAAAATTTCTGGAATATTAAAAAAAAATCCTGGAAAGTTTCCAAAAATCCTTGGAATATTAAAAAAAATAAAAAATCCTGGAAAGTTTCCAAAATTTCTGGAATATTTCCGAAATCTACTGGACATTTTCCACCTTTTTGCAACCCTAAAAACGACTAAAACGAAGTAAAATTGAAATAAAAACTGAAAATATAAAAATAAAAACTCTAAAATGCTTATCATGAAAATGTCAATGCATTAAGACATGAAAGTTATTATGCACATTATTAATAAAACATACTATGTACGGGCCAAAATCGCACATTAAGCGCTTTCTTTATAATGTTTTGCTAAGGGAATATGTTTAATGTGTTTGGGCTCATCTGTACATGCACACATATATCACTGCAAGTCACATTAATACTCTTTATAATGGTTTTCTATGGGAAATCACGCAGTTTAGTGCACTGCATTCATATTCAAGCTTATCTGCTTGCTTGTAAATAATATGCATCATCTGAATTTGGTCGGTTTATTAGCACAACTGACGGTCAACAGAGGAAAGCTTTGCTTAGGCTAAGGGTGTGACGTCACATGAAAACTATTGCTGCGTCCCAATTCGCATACTATCCATCCTAAATAGTATTCGAAAATAGAATTAGTATGTCTCAAATCATAGTATGTTTAAAACAGTATGCCAAAGATTCCCGGATGGTCGGTTAGAATTGTAAGTGCAGATCGATGCACACTAACGGCTAATTTTGCCCACAACACACAGTGGACGAGGATTCCATTAGAACTACAAAACGTGTTAAACTACAAACATGGCGGATACACTCGCCCAACGGACAGGTGGATAAACGGATTTCAGTGATAAATAATCAATGTCTAACCTGATGAAAAATATGAATTTAATGTTTTCCATGTTATATTTCATCTGCAGCAACACTGTGAGCTTTTATAATGAGTTCTCGGCATGATAGACCCGCGACTAGCAGATCAACGTACCTCTTAATTTCTCTCCAATATGGTAGGAAATCAAATTAAATGAAATGTGGATGTGGATTTTCTTCACAAAAAGAGTACATACTTTTAGGGTATAGTATAAGTAGGCAGGACGCAGCATATGAATTAACACTAGATCCCGACGGATATATAGTTTTGCCGATATTATCGGCCGATATATCGGTATCGGGCGAATATGCCGCCGATATGAACATTTTTTTACAGAACATATACCGCAGATAAAATGCTTGAAATGGTGTAATTACTTAGTTTGTCTTAATTACTCTCCATTGACTGCTACTGGCGACCTGGATGAAACGCTTTAAAGCTTAAGTCTATGGAAAACCATGGATATCTCCGTAACCGGCGGCGAATCCGCACCAAATTTGGGGGATCCCTTAAGCTCGAGGAACCCTCTCGAACTCAAATCGAGTGTACGTCTAGAGGCCCGCTTTAGAATGAGACCACCCCCACGTCGATAGCCCCCGGGGTTCGTGAGTTACGGGTGGTTAAATTCGCGGTCCGGCGCGTTCGCGAGATAGTGACACCAGCCAACACTTTCCCTTCAGTAAGAAAGTCTCTTGTTCAGGCAGCATTCAAGCGTTGTCTTATTCGACCGTAAGTGCCCTGCGAAGTGGACTTAACATGATATGATTCCAGTTCCAAGGGAACGTACATGTTACATTCAAAGGGGATTAAAGTGCACGAGACGTGAATTTATATTGTTTTTATTTACAGAGGTATATTATGTCACATTTCTCTAGTAAGTTTCGTCTGTGTGTGTAAAGACAGTCCAAATCCGTGAATGGATGTTCCGAAGTGAAATAAACTTCAAAGGAATAAAGTTGGAAAATGGAATTGAATTAAAGTTCAACTTTACCGTTCGGTGCACCGATGTCAGACTCATTTTGGATAATAAAGTTTATTGTTAAATTGTTAAATGCCCTGCCTCCATTACGTATCTCTGTCAAGTGTTTGATCACCACATATGAGTGATCACTGCAAAAAATGTGTTTATGTATATATATATTCTGTTTATGTATATACTGTAGTATTCTATATATAGTACCAGTCAAATGTTTGGACACATGAATGGAAAAGTGTCCAAACTTTTGACTGGTACTGTACTATAACATACACAAAGAATATCGGCCGATATATCGCCTTTTTTACTCCCTAATATCGGTATCGGGCCCAAAAAACCCATATCGGTCGGGCTCTAATTAACACACTCACCTGTAGCTCGGCCTCCAGCCCCAGACGCTTTATAAACGGGTCGGTCACATGGTAGTGTCTCTGGAAGTCCAGAGCCCGGTTCTCCCTCACACACGCACACACACACACACACACGAGACACGAGAGCGTTACACAGCAGAACCGCTCGATGAACTGCTGTTGTGTGCTGCACATGCTTCAGACTTGACATGAGCGCGAGTTAATGAACTTCTCCTTTGGATATGTACACAGGGAGGAAGCTCACCCGGATCTGCCGGCGCAGGAGATCACGCGTGACGTTCCTCGGGGTCATGGTCTCACAGCACGCCATCAGCGGACGATCTGGTGCCAAAGATCTGCGATCATGCTGCTTTGCGCTCTTTGGAGACAATGCTGGATACCTGCTTGATTCATTTACACTTTCATTAATTGTCAACACATACACTGATGTTCAAAAGCTTGGGATCAGTACGATTTTTAATGCTTTCTGAAGATCATGTGACGCTGAAGACTGGAGGAATGATGCTGAAAATACAGCTGCGCATCACAGAAATATATTACAGTTTAACAGAGACTCACTTAGAAAATCTGTTATTTTAGATTAGAATAATATTTCACATTTTTACAGTTTTTCCTGTATTTTTGGTTAAATAAATGCACCCACGATGAGCAGAAAATGTATATATAAGGTCTGACCGATTATGTAAACACATTTTTTAGAGTCAAATCTGCATTTAAGTCAAGACACTACATGCAAAAACATTTGTATGCACTTGTCAATTGTAATTTTTATGCTATCTGTCCTTATAACTAGGGAAAAAACAACCAAAAAAATATATGTTTAAGTGTAAAATACATTATTTACATATTTTTGAACATAATATTTCAGAATACCAAAAATGTAATCTATCAACTGGGATATCTCTTAATGTAAAGACACCTGTAATGTACTAATAATTAAAAACTGGAGGAATTATTATTATTTTTATTATATGCATGTTATATAATGACGTTCGCGATTAGCTTTTTTAGGTTTAGTTGACCAAGCAGGCCTTCTAGCTTTATCATAAGCAGTACTAAAGTGTAAGTTTAAAGCACATAAACGTGTTAATGTGACTAATTAATCAGACTTACAAAACATAAACAACCGCAGACTAGCATTAGCCGACTAGCGACCGCTGCAAAACTACACATTTAAACAAACCCGAGCACTTCTGACAGCAGCCAGCAGCGTGCTGCTTATTACAGTTTGTCCAAAGCGAGATTTATTGACTAATAACTCGCAGATATGAGAGAAGTGTGTGAGATATCGTCTTACCTCAGAGTCCGTCCCCGGCCTTATGTCTGCGCAGCGCGGTGAAACACGCGAGGTTTACGCTGGAAACTCCGCTGTGCTCTCGGTAAGCGGTCTCAACGCTTTAACCATCCGCCGAACAGTGCCTACAGCGAATAAAGGACTAGTTGTGATGAAGTATCGCTGAGATTTTGAAGCTACGTTACTAGCGAGCGTCCTCGACTGACAGCGCGGGTTGCCAGATCCGCTCAAACGCAGCCGAGCGCTTTTCATCTCAACAGACTCATACTTTCGATTTTACACGCATGTAATTGTGCTTGTGTTATAGTCACCTAATTAATTAAAAAATATTAAATTACAGTACTTGTCAAACGCGCTTTAAATTATATAATTTACATCGAGTACTAAAAAGAATGTATTTATGCGAATACTACCTACGTTTACGGCTTTGGAGGAATATCTGGCAACACTAAAGTGTTCTCAAGGCATTTCCTGTTTTGTTCAATTACAAAATACAAGACTTGTTTTTGTTTGTGCACTTTTGTTGTCACTTTATATGAAAATCCTAAGTTAAAAGTTCATTATTATTATTATTTAAAGTTTATTATAGTTAACTAAAACTATACTTAAAACCATTAATAAACATTTTCATTACTTGAAAGAAAATAAAGTGAATAAAAAAGCATAAGGGACCCCATAACACCCAAATAAAATCTAAAACTTGGGGTGGTCCCCGGGTTTCGATGAAAACGTTAATAATTAAAATAAAGTTTCGAGGCTGTTAGTACATTTTGACCTGCGATGTTACATCATATTAATTTTTTACGCGTTTTTACGGTGTGTTGCTCATTACGATTGCCTATACAACCATCACACACGATTCTGTTGAGCTTAGGAATGCAATGTCCAATCAGAGGCGTTCAGATGAGTCATCGCTGAAACCCCAGAGTTTTGTTCAGACTGAAACTCACGAATTCCCTCATCATAACAAGCAACAAAGTGCAGACGTAAGTACGATGTAAGTTAGAGATTAATTTATCATACCGTGCATGGACAGCTTCATTGATTTTAAGAGGAGTTATGAGTGCTTAAACACTAGCTAGACAGAATGCTCATTTAGAGTGTGTTCTTTCACTGCATGATTCAGTCTAATAAAGTGCATTTAGAATGATCACAAAATTCAAAATATGGGGACAGAAAATGTATAATTTTATATAATTTCATATAGTTAATCAATATCACACGAAGAGATTGAGTTTTTCTTCGCAAAAAACACAAATGTGATGATTGTTTTATACAAGTAGTTAATATTAATAGACTTACGTTTTAGACACCTTATTGTCTATTTTTGCTCTATTTCGCCAACAAAAATAATTCCAAACAAAGCCACAGCGCTGTTTTGCGGTGTTTCGTTCTTGAATGAATCAACCGTTTAAATGATTCGGTTTAATCGCAATGACTCACATATTAACAGTGACTTGCTGCCACCTACTGGCGGTTTTAATTTCACATTTTAAAGTACCTTTTTACATAATTTTTAAATCATTTAAAATATCAGTATTATTCAACGTTTTAAGATTAAAATATCAAAACATTATATATGCATTTGTAACTGCAGGTTAAATAAATTAATGTCCTGCATTAAACAGTGTGTAAACGCATCTAAATGCCTCTTCAGACGCAGCTTCTGTGTTTCCTCTGCGTTGCATGATAATGATTTTATTTGTTGGTAACAGCCCCAAATGACTTATCATTGTAATTGACTATATTGATCACTTTATTGAGAAAACAAATGGCTTTACAAAGGTACAAAAATGCCCATAAAGGGTAAAAATCAATTTAAACTTATTGGAAAAATTAATTTCTATCACTGCTGTGAACGGACCACACACAGGCGCAACACACCAGCAAAAGACGTTCTGGTTATCGACCCGGTATCGATAAAATCACAGAAAATATAGAGATATAATTTTTTGTTAACATCGCACACCCCTAGGCTAGATATTTAATTATTCTTTGCTTAGTGATTGTTCACTGATCATCGTAAAATAATCTTTTATCTTAGAATTAGGTTTTCTCAATGATAACGAGGACAAGACAAAAAAAAGTCCCCACAGTAATTAATTAGTTTACCGATGGAGAATATTTAAAAATCCTTACATCTCCTATATTACATCAGTAATAAGTTACTTTGTAAAATAAATAAAATGCAAAAAAAACATTCAAAAAGCTGTATGTTAAGAATTTTACAATTTAATTCAAAAAATACAAGCAAGTAGAAATAATAAGAGGAGCACAGAAACATATTACCAACAACAAACAAAGAGTGCTCTTTCAGTATTTACGATTATCTGGGTTTTCCGTTCAAGAACTGCGACGAGGTGATTTTTTCGTCATCTTTACGTTGTTTTAAAAAATTACAGTGTGTCCGGTCTGGTGAGAGTACGCCGTGGCGCATGCGATGCGTAATTTTCGTTGTTTTGTTTATTATTCGCCAATTATTTGCGAGCTTTGTGTAGGTTTTTGCTGCTAACTGCCCTACATTTGACTCTGTTGTCTATTACTGACAGGTGATCACAGTTGTGTAACTATTATTCATGGTATTTCAGTTTTGAAAAATAAAAGACAAAGTTTAAGCTAAAAACATTCAATTACAGGAACAGTTACAGGCAAAACAAATTTTTTTTTTAAATTTTTAAATTATTTTAGCTAGTCATCAATGCACCACTTAGTTTTCTCATGAAGTTAGCACAAATATAAAAAATAAACATTTCTGTTAGTGAAATAAAATTAAACTTTAGTGAAATAGTCAAATATAAAAAAGATAAAATGGTATTAGCTAGTCATCAAGACACATTCTCCTTTTCGTTTAGTTTTAAAAATTTAGCACTAAAATACACAACTAAAACTAACTAAAACGATAGAAATATGTTACTTGAAATAAAATAAATTGTTAACTGAAATACAAAAATATAATAAAAATATTATAAATAAAAAAAAATAATAATTTGCAATTTACACCAAAAAAAAAAAATAGTTATATATAAACTAAATTAATCTTATTTAAGTTAGGGGACAAGGCAACATTTCACATTTTGTGTAGTTAAACTGGGAGTACTAAATAACCTACAACTATAAAAGATTAAAATATACAATATATATATAAAATATAATAGTATAAGATTAACTATAAAACAAAACAAAAAAATATAAAAAGTATATGAAATGTAAAATATAAAAATTACTACCAAACTAGATCGTTTTCATAGATGAAAAAAATGTATCAAACAAAATGATTAAAACTTTAACTAAAATTACAGCAAAAACTGAAAATATAAAAATAAAATAACATTCAAAATATGAACAAAAACAATAGTAGTATCTCAGTGATACTGAAATAACACTGGTTCAGGGTTACCGTCGATTATCTGTTACCGGTAATTTTCTTATTGAAAAGCATATGGACTTTGTCTTTTTAGTATTTAAAGTTAAAAAAGAGGCATCATGCCAAGCTGACACTTTCTCTAAATTTCTTGTCAACTTTTCTTCAATTTCCACACAGTTCCTACCAGATACGTAGACAACCGTGTCATCAGCATACATTTGAAGAATCGCATCAGGACACACTTCTGGAAGATCATTAATATAAATGCTAAAAAGAATCGAACCAAAAATTGTTCCCTCGTTTTAGTAAATCGAGTCGCTCTCCACACCGACCCACTTTCTCAGAGTCTGAAACACACTCAGGGTTGAGCAGAACTGAGAATTACAGAACTGGCGATTTCGATTCATGAGTGCTGAATTTGGCACACGGGATGCTGAACTGCATCTGAATTGGAATGACTGGAGGAAGGACTGAATGAATTTCATTGGTCCACCACAAAACACAGATACAGCTGTTTGTTCATGTGGATTTGCTTAGTTTTGTATGGAGCTCCGCACCGTGACATCAATAAATATATATTATTAATAATCTAGCTATATATATTTATATTATCGTGGCCAAGAATTTGTTCTATCAATGCAATAAATTTGTTCCCTCGTTTCAGTAATTTGTGCCCTCATTTTAAAAAGTCATGGCCACGCTGTACTAATTCATTCTTTTATTTTAAACAAATCAAAACTAGGGAATGAATAAGTTCAAGATGGTCACAAGTTACTAAAACAAGGCATTGCTTTAGGAAAAGATTTACTAAAACGAGTGAACGATTTACTAAAACAAGCGAACGAGCGAACGATTTACTAAAACGACTGAACGATTTACTAAAAAGAGTGCGAACGATTTACTTAAACGAGTGAACGATTTACTAAAACAAGGGAATGATTTACTAAAACGAGTGAACGATTTACTAAAACAAGCGAACGAGCGAACGATTTACTTAAACGAGTGAACGATTTACTAAAACAAGGGAATGATTTACTAAAACGAGCGAACGATTTACTAAAATGAGTGAACGATTTACTAAAATTAGGAAACAATTTACTAAAAACGAGTGAATGATTTACTAAAACAAGCGAACGAGCGAACGATTTATTAAAACGACTGAACGATTTACTAAAACGAGCGAACGATTTACTAAAACGAGCGAACGATTTACTAAAACGAGTGAACGATTTACTAAAACAAGCGAACGAGCGAACGATTTACTAAAACGACTGAACGATTTACTAAAACGACTGAACGATTTACTAAAACAAGGGAATGATTGACTAAAATTAGGAAACAATTTACTAAAAACGAGTGAATGATTTACTAAAACAAGCGAACGAGCGAACGATTTACTAAAACGACTGAACGATTTACTAAAACGAGCGAACGATTTACTAAAATGAGTGAACGATTTACTAAAATTAGGAAACAATTTACTAAAAACGAGTGAATGATTTACTAAAACAAGCGAACGAGCGAACGATTTACTAAAACGAGCGAACGATTTACTAAAACAAGGGAATGATTTACTAAAACGAGTGAACGATTTACTAAAACAAGCAAACGATTCGCGAATACGATTACTAAAACGACTGCTGACACGTTTACAAACAAGGGACAGATGTGTGTGACTAAAACTTAGGCAACAATTTATTAAAACGAGTAAAGATTTACTAAAAAAGCGAACGACCATCTCGATGCGAACGATTTACTAAAACAACCGTGAACGATTTACTAAAACAAGTGAACGATTTACTAAAACGACTGCGAACGATTACTATAAACAAGCAACCGAGGCGAAAACGATTGACTAAAAAGAACCTGAACGATTTACTAAAACAAGGGAGAATGATGACTAAAATTAGGAAACAATTACTTAAACGAGGTGAATGATTACTAAAACCAGCGAGACGAGCGACCCTTTACTACGAGTGATAACGATTTAACTAAAACAAGCAAACGACGCGAAAGTTACTAAACGACCTGAACATTACTAAACCAGGGAAGATTGACTAAAAAATTAGGAACAATTTGCTAAAACGAGTGTGAACTGATTTACTAAAACAAGCGACACGATTTGACTGGGCGAACGAGTTACTAAAAGACGCGAACATTTACTAAAACGAAGGTGAACGATTACTAAAACGGCGAACAATTTACTAAAACGAGGCGAACGATTACTAAAAAACGATCGAACAATGTACTAAAAACGGAAGTGAAACGATTTACTCTCAAAACAAGCGACGAGTCGAACGAGTACTAACGGCGATTTACGATTTACTAAACAAGAGCAACGATGCGACCCGAATTTACTTAAAACGGGATGAACGATTTACTAAAACAAGGATATGATTGCTAAATTAGGAAAAATTTATTAAAAATCGAGTGAATGGATTTACTAAAACAAGCGAACGGACGCGATACGGAGTTATAAAACGATTTCCGGGGAACGATTTAAGCAAACAAGAGAACGACTTGCGAACGATGTACTAAAACGACCTGAACGATTCCTAAAACCAGGGAAGATGATAAAATTAGGAACAATTACTAAACCGATGCAGGTGAATGATTTACGTCTAACACAGGCGACCGAGCGATACGATTACTAAAACGGTATTAGGGTGTGAAACGATTACTAAAAAAAGCAAACGCACGGCGAATACGATTGACTACAAGATCTGAACGATTTACTAAAACAAGGGAAGCTGATGAATAAAATTAGGAAACAAATTTCTAAAAACGATGTGAATGATTTACTACAACAATCGAAGAAGCGAACGATGTACTAAAACGAGGCGAAACAATTTCTTAAAACGACCGAACGATTTACTAAACACTGAGCGAATGACGATTTACTAAAACGAGGTCCCCCCACCGCGAAACAATTACTAAACGATGAACGATTACTAAAACAAGCGAACGGAGCCCTGCGAACGATTTTACTAAAACGACTTTCCTCTCCCCCGATGAGACGATTACTAAAACAAGGGAATGTTTACTTAAACGAGTGAACGATTTACTAAAACAAGGGAATGATTGACTAAAATTAGGAAACAATTTGCTAAAAACGAGTGAATGATTTACTAAAACAAGCGAACGAGCGAACGATTTACTTAAACGAGTGAACGATTTACTAAAACAAGGGAATGATTTACTAAAACGACTGAACGATTTACTAAAACAAGCAAACGATTTACTAAAACGAGTGAACGATTTACTAAAACAAGCAAACGATTTACTAAAACGAGTGAACGATTTACTAAAACAAGCAAACGAGCGAACGATTTACTAAAACGAGTGAACGAGCGAACGATTTACTAAAACAAGCGAACGAGCGAACGATTTACTAAAACGAGCGAACAATTTACTAAAACGACTGAACGATTTACTAAAACAAGCAAACGAGCGAACGATTTACTAAAACGACTGAACGAGCGAACGATTTACTAAAAAGACCTGAACGATGTACTAAACAAGGGAATGATTTACTAAAACAAGCGAACGAGCGAACGATTTACTAAAACGAGTGAACGAGCGAACGATTTACTAAAACAAGCGAAAGATTTACTAAAACGAGCGAACGATTTACTAAAACAAGTGAAAAACGACTTGTGAGCGAACCAATTTACTATGAAACAAGCGAAAAGATTTACTAAAACGAGTCGATTGCGAACGATTTACTAAACAGAAACTGAAACGCATTACTAAATGACTGAACGACTTTTTACTAAAAACGAGCGAAAGATTTACTAAACGAGTATGCGAACGATTTATACAACGATCAATGAACGATTACTAAAAGACACTGACCGATTTACTAAAACGAGGTCTGCTGCTTTTGGGGGGTGGACGATTTACCTAAAACGACGCCGAAAAAAGATTTAATAAAAAAATGTGCGAACGATTTACTAAACAGACAAACGATTTACTAAAACGAAGGCGAACGATGTACTAAAACGAGCAAACGATTTACTACAAAACAGGCAACGCGTTACCAAAGATCTACAATTTGCGTCTCGTCGGTTGCTCTGTTGTTGAACGATTTTACTAAACGAGCCAACGTTTACTACAACGCGCAAACGCTTCCCTCACACGACGGGCCCACGATTTCCTAAAACGGGCAACCGATCCTCCAACGAATTTGGGCGAACGAATTTACTAAAAACTACGACTATGTATTTTGGGCGATTGAAAACGATTTGCTAAAACGAGCAAACGATTTGCTAAAACGAGTGAACGATTTACTAAAACGAGCAAACGATTTACTAAAACGAGCAAACGATTTACTAAAACGAGCGAACGATTTACTAAAAGATTGGTTGACTATATGGATTGCGGTCTCAGCGAACGATTTACTAAAACGAGTGAACGAGCGAACGATTTACTAAAACGAGCAAACGATTTGCTAAAACGAGTGAACGATTTACTAAAACGAGCGAACGATTTACTAAAACGAGCAAACGATTTAC
The DNA here is from genome assembly GCA_018155175.1 of Sinocyclocheilus anophthalmus. NCBI lineage: Eukaryota > Metazoa > Chordata > Actinopteri > Cypriniformes > Cyprinidae > Sinocyclocheilus > Sinocyclocheilus anophthalmus. The sequence goes on along the minus strand of JADLZN010009125.1, from coordinate 36,321 downwards.
TAAAACGAGCAAACGATTTACTAAAACGAGCAAACGATTTACTAAAACGAGCGAACGAATTACTAAAACGAGCGAACGATTTACTAAAACAAGAGAACGAGCGAACGATTTACTAAAACGACTGAACGATTTACTAAAACAAGCGCTAGGCGACGATGTACTAAAACGATTGGAACGATTTACAAAACGAGGCGTGTCATGGTGAACGATTTACTAAAACGATGCAAAACGTTTGTACTAAAAGAGTTTTTCGGATAATTCAGAGCTTGTGAACGATGTACTAAAACGATCTCCCTAACCCCGGGTAGTTTCTGGAATCACATACATCATGTGGTCGTGAACGATTTACTAAAAACATGGCAAACGATTACTGAAAACGAACAGTCCTGCGCGAACGATGGTTAAAAGAGCGACGATTACTAAAACGAGGGGGGGGCAAGATGTACGATTTACTAAAACGAGCAACCGAGTTACACTAAAACGCAGAGTTTGCGAACGATTTTACTAAAACGAATCCCTTTTGGCGAAAGGGTGAACGATTTCCTAAACGAGCAAAAGATTTACTAAAACGAAGTGAACGATTACTTAAAAAAGCAAACGATTTATAAAACGATGTGGGGGGCGTGAACGATTACCTAAAACGACTTTTTCTGGAACGATTTTTACTAAAAAAGAGCAAAAGATTTACTCAAACGACTCGTGTGCTGCGAACGATTACTAAAACGGAGCAAACGATTTACTAAAACGCAGTTGGCCGCGAACGATTTACATAAGACGATTTTGGCTCGAGCGAACGATTACTAAAACGATGGAGGTTTCGGGGATACGTTTACTAAACGAGTGAAAAACGATTTACTAAAACGAGAAGGGACGATTACTAACACGATACTTCACTGGGTGGTGCACGATTTACAAAACGAGCAAAAGATTTTACAAACAGATCAAACTGTGACGATTTACTAAAACGAGGCAAACGATTACTAAACGACGTGATTGTTGTCTACGTTGCTAATCGGACACCGTTACTAAAACGAAGGTTTGAAAGATTACTAAAACGAAATGTCGGCGAACGATTTACTAAAACGAGTCGCGACGATTCTAAAAGACACTGGCGGAACGATTTTACTAAAACGATGCGAACGATTACTAAACGAGCAAACGATTCTACTAAACCGAGCAACACGATTTATAAAAGACCCTGTGGTGGTCGTTTTTTGTTTATCGCGAACGAGTTACTAAACGAGCGAACGATTTACTTAAACGAGTGAACGATTTACTAAAACAAGGGAATGATTTACTAAAACGAGTGAACGATTTGCTAAAACGAGCAAACGATTTGCTAAAACGAGTGAACGATTTACTAAAACGAGCAAACGATTTACTAAAACGAGTGCTGGTAGTCTGTCGCGATGTTTTTCGGTGAACGATTACTAAAACGAGCAAACGATTTACTAAAACGAGCAAACGATTTACTAAAACGAGTGAACGATTTACTAAAACGAGTGAACGATTTACTAAAACGAGTGAACGATTTACTAAAACGAGCAAACGATTTACTAAAACGAGCAAACGATTTACTAAAACGAGCAAACGATTTACTAAAACGAGCAAACGATTTACTAAAACGAGCAAACGATTTACTAAAACGAGCAAACGATTTACTAAAACGAGCAAACGATTTACTAAAACGAGCAAACGATTTGCTAAAACGAGTGAACGATTTACTAAAACGACTGAACGATTTACTAAAACGACTCTTTGGGGCTCGCGCGAACCGATTTACTAAAACGATTGGACAAACGATTTACTAAAACGAGTGAACGAGCGAACGATTTACTAAAACGAGTGAACGATTTACTAAAACGAGTGAACGATTTGCTAAAACGAGCAAACGATTTGCTAAAACGAGTGAACGATTTACTAAAACGAGCAAACGATTTACTAAAACGAGCAAACGATTTACTAAAACGAGCAAACGATTTACTAAAACGAGCAAACGATTTACTAAAACGAGCAAACGATTTACTAAAACGAGCAAACGATTTACTAAAACGAGCAAACGATTTACTAAAACGAGCAAACGATTTACTAAAACGAGTGAACGATTTACTAAAACGAGCAAACGATTTACTAAAACGAGCGAACGATTTACTAAAACAAGCGAACGAGCGAACGATTTACTTAAACGAGTGAACGATTTACTAAAACAAGGGAATGATTTACTAAAACGAGTGAACGATTTGCTAAAACGAGCAAACGATTTGCTAAAACGAGTGAACGATTTACTAAAACGAGCAAACGATTTACTAAAACGAGCAAACGATTTACTAAAACGAGCAAACGATTTACTAAAACGAGCAAACGATTTACTAAAACGAGCAAACGATTTACTAAAACGAGCAAACGATTTACTAAAACGAGCAAACGATTTACTAAAACGAGCAAACGATTTACTAAAACGAGCAAACGATTTACTAAAACGAGCAAACGATTTACTAAAACGAGCAAACGATTTACTAAAACGAGTGAACGATTTACTAAAACGAGTGAACGATTTACTAAAACGAGTGAACGATTTGCTAAAACAGTGAACGATTTAATAAAATTAGGAAACAATTGACTAAAACGAGTGAACGATTTAATAAAATTAGGAAACAATTGACTAAAACAAAGGAACAATTACTAAAACATGGGAACGATTTACTAAAACGAGTGAAGGAATATTAAATCGTGGCCATGATTTTTTTAAATAAGGGAACTATTCATAAAACGAGGGGAAAAATTCTTAATTTATGGCCACAATAAAATGTAGTTTAGTCCCTGCGTCACATGCAGGACTCTTTCTTCATCAACAGCCTGTGCTGATGACACTAACCCATCACAGAAAAAGAGCTTATCTGAGCTCAAATAAACAACTGCGTCTTCTACAATCTGCAGCTGATTGTGTTGCATATCTGCAGAGATGAGACGCGTCAATAAAGACTCATGAAGACGTCACTACAGTAGATAGATGTTGTCAATGAGTTTGGACACAAGATCACCGGTTACCATAGAGATGTAATGCAATCCTTAACAGAATTAGAGCAAGTAGATATTATCATAACATCCCAACAAAGAAATACCTCGATAAAGTGCACCTCATGGCTGTTCACATATAGTGTCAACTCCTCAAATCTGAAGGAGACAGACTAAACTAAAGCTGCTCATCTGTGGCGAGCAAACAGAGTCATGAGCTGAAGACTGACATATTCTTATTCTCAGAATAAGGTTTTTGAGAGAAATGAATTGACCTACCATATCGAGATGCTTTGCTTTAGTACGAGGAGCTTCCAAACTCGAGCTCAGTGCGGTCTCATCGCTGGTGAGGCGTGTTAAATAGTTTTCATCATAGGTACCTCCCGTGCAGATAAGGTCACTGAAGTCTCCTTTGCATGGAAAACAAACAGCTTATAGCTGCCAAAATAACTTCCCTCACCGGCAAACACAATTCCTAAAGCAAGCCTGAGCAAAAACTCACGCTGAGTTCAGCAGGTCAACGGCATTCCAAAGCTCAAAGATTTACAGACAAATCACTGATGAAGGGACAAACATCAACTAGACAACCTGACATCTCTGAACGCTGGCCTGACAAAGTCGACTTAAACTGGAAGATCTGTTGAAGTTAGGCCTTGACGGATTTGAATATGATGCAGTTTGAAAAGAGATTTGACGTTTGAAGCGTATGCAGTCGAATATGGAAGCTTGTTTCCACTGCGGGATAAAAAAACAAAAAAAGGTAATTGCATCTTTTTTCCTCACAATTCTAAGAAAAGTTGAATTGCAAGATATTAACTCGGAATTGTGAGAAAAAGGTAAGAATTGAGAAATATAAACTCAGAATTGTATTCAGTTGCAAGATATAAACTCAGAATTGTGAGGAAAAAAATCAAAGTTGCGAAATATAAAATCATTTGCAAGGGGAAAAGGTCCGAAATTGCAAATAAAACTCATTTTTGCAAGGAAAAAATATCTAAATAGCAAAATATAAATTCAATTGTGAGATATAAACTCAGAATTGCGAGAAAAAAAATAAAAAATTGCGAGACAGAAATCTAAATTCAATTGCGAGAAAAAAGTCAGAATTGTGAGACATAAAATCAGAACTGCGAGAAAAGACAGAATTGCGAGAAAAAGGTTTGTATCTCACAATTCTGCCTTTTTTTCTCAGAAATGCAATCAATGGACTTCCACACTAGAAGCCTCGGGTTTGAAATCAGTTCTGCTTTGTGCTACATGGTTGCTAAGGTGTTGAAGTGGTTGCTAGGGTGCTGCTAAATAAAGTAGCCAATGCATTTAATGCCTTTTTGAGGCGTTCAGGGTGAGTTCTGGACAATCGCTAAGATGTTGACAAGGCTGTTGCAGTAGATTAGAGTTTTTCTTAGTCTAATCAGTCATAGAAATCCTTTTTAAGCTTGACCTACTCATTTGGCTTTAAGAGTGCAGTAGTGCACTGTACAGTATAGATGATGAGTTCAAAATGCAAGCAGACTTTGACGTGGTCCTGATTCACTGTATCAGAATGATCAAAGCCATTCTACTTTAATCACAGGAGGCCTCATTAGGGATCGACAGTGAACTGTTCTTTAATTGAAGTTCTGTAATTCAGTGTGCAATCAATTCACAGCTTGTGAATATTTCCCGGTCTTTTATCTTGTGCATCCTCTGCCAGCATGTTAGATGAGACTCTCTGTGTGCACACGAAATATACACAAATAATAACGTACTCTTTCACAAGCGTGTGCTGCGTGCATCACTGGCAATGTGTTGATGTTTCAGTGGAAAACCACGAGATGGGGCTCTTGTGCTTTTGTTTTTATAGTTTGTTTACGTTATAATCATGGTCAGACTTAGATATTGCAATCCATCTATTTTTAATTTGCAACAAAGTATCAGAGTTACTTTTTCAAATAAGTACCCGCAGTTACTTTGTTTCCCGTGTATTGACTGACAGCTCTGCGGTTGCCATGTTGAGAGAAACCAGGAGAGAGTGCAGAGCGTTGTGTGTGAACATGATGATACTGTAGGTCTAGACTAAACGTTAACATGCATTTACTCATCTCACTGCACACAAACAGATTCAGTATTCCTCAAAATGAACAAAAACCGTGAAGTGCACACTCAGAATATGATTTGCAATCATTAAATATGTTAAATAACATAGTTTTTTATGTATTTAATCCCATTTTATTAACTGCTGACCTTCGATGATCCAATTCAACCATACTAATGAACAAAAATGACTTTAGATAAACAATCCAGAATGGCAGCCCTCTACTGTACAGACGTGAATCTACATTTCCTTCAGCCCGAAGATTATTCATTTCATTTATTTTAATGTGAAAGGGCTTTTACATTTACCAAAAAGTTAACAATTCTGAGTTTTTTATATGAAAAACAAACAAGCAAGTCCATCCCAGATGAGAAAAAGTAACGCAAAAGTAACATAACACATTACTTTCCATAAAAAGTAACTAAGTAACGCAATTAGTTACTTTTTTATGGAGTAACGTAATATTGTAATGCATTACTTTTAAAAGTAACTTTCCCCAACACTGGCTATAGATTTAGAAACAGGAAGTATAAAATTATAAATAGGATTTTTTTTTGGTATAGTAAACTTACAGTTACAGAATTTTGAAATGGAATTTTCCCGTTGTTGTAAATGTTGCAAGTTTTCGGGTTGCTAGGGTGCGCTGGGTGGTTGCTAGGGAGTCAAAGTAAATGATTCCGAAGTGTCTCTCCCAGTAACACCAGCTCAGCCAATCGTGTGAGTTTAGGGGCGTGGCTATCTGTGTCTTTAACCAATGGCAGATGGGGGGAGTGTTCAGGAAACCAGTTTTCCTCACAAACCAGTTAAGAGCCAGATTTCCTACATCAAAACGCCACGTTTAATTCAGTGTGTTAGTTGTCATTTCTTTGTAATTGTTTGTAAAATTCACTAGCAACTTCTGATTGAAAATTGCAATTTCCATTAGTGATGCTAGTGTCCCAAAACTAATATGTTCAGGACTTCAGGAGATTTTAACGATTTTAACCAGGACTTCAGGAGAGACTGCATTACACACAGCTTCAGCTTTGAAAGAAACATAAACGATGGTTTCATTAATAAAATCATCTTATCTTAAGATCGCCAGCTGCTGAATATAATCCTTTAATGTTGCTGGGATCCCTTCATTTCTTTAAGATCTTGTTCTGATGCCCCTCTTGTGTGTCCTTGTCAAAGCAGTGCCGCTCCAGAGAATATTTCAACACAAGCATTTCAGTCAAATGTTAAATTTATGCAATATGTCAAGCCTTTAAACCAATGGGAAAAATTTAGATTTTTAATATAGCATCAGAATGAGAAAATGCAACTCATGCAGATGCATTATATAAAGACATTTTCGCAGTATTGTAAAAGTGCATTATACTGAATGTTAGCCGTGGGCTTGAGACAGGAAACCAAATCAGGTCACTAGAGTAAAGCAGCAGTGCTGAACTCTTTTGGAAACACTGTGGGTGTCTCTTGCCCACCTTTTCAAATGTAAAAAGCACCCATGCATCACTTTCCCCGTATTTGGAAAGACCGATGGCATTAGATACCCACATCCAATACGGACAAAAAACCAATTTAAAACATGTGCGCTATTCTGAACCTATACACTACAGGGCAAGAGTTTGGGAAAAATTAAGTTTTTTAATGTTTCTGAAAGAAGTCTCGTCTGCTCACCGAGGCTGCATTTATTTGATCAAAAATACAGTAAAAATTGTGAAATATTATTATAATTTAAAACAGCTGTTTTCAATGTGAATATCTGTTAAAATGTAATTTATTGCTGTGGTGCAAAGCTGGATTTTCAGCAACCATTGCTGCTTCATATTTTTGTGGAAATACACTACCATTCGAAAGTTTGGCGTAAATAAGATATTTTATTGTGTTATTCATCAAGGACGCATTAAATTGATCAAAAGTGAGATTAAAGACATTTATAATGTTACAAAAGATTTCTATTTCAGATAAATGCTGTTCTTTTGAACTTTCTGTTCATCTGTGAATCCTGACAAATAAACTGCATCATAGTTTCCACAGAAATATTAATGTTTTCAACACTGATAATAATCAGAAATGTTTCTTGAGCAGCAGATCAGCATATTATAATGATTTCTGAAGGTCGTGTGACACTGAAGACTGGAGTAATGATGCTGAAAATACAGCTGCGCATCACAGAAATACATTACAGTTTAACAGATATTCACATAGAAAACAACTGTTTTAGATTCTAATAATATTTATCAATTTTTACTGTATTTTTGATCAAATAAATGCAGACTTGGTGAGCAGACGAGACTTCTTTCAGAAACGTAATTATTCAAAACTTTTGTGCACATCTAAGCTGTATTTATTCCACACGTCTATATCATCATTAACTTATCTATGCACAATTATTTATTATTTGCATTTAACATTGTATTTTCCCTGCTGTCAGGCATGTGCTCCTCCATACGAGAACTGCTGTTAACGAGGACCTAAAAACAGCTGACAGAACATGATATTCTCTGATATGTACAGTAAGTCTAAAAGCTCTCCATCCAAACATCTTTGTTATTATGCTCTAAAGTTTTGTCCTGAGATGAATGCAACCGTTTAAGGTGTAACAAATCACTATAGCAACGTCTTGCTCTAGTGGTTACCGTGGTTTCCTCGCATCCACGTTACAGGGGAAATTACTGTAGGCTCACATTGACGTGAAAGCAAAATCTGCCGGAAAACTTCAGAAAGAAATAAATGATTTGTTTCACTGCGGTTATTCTATATGTTGTGATAAAGTAGGTCAAGTAGGTTGACCAATTTCAACATCATTACTTATTGAACGCACAGCCCCAGCATTTACAGCCTTAGATGAGAGTTTTATACCTCATTGCATCACTGAAAGACATTAAAATAAGATTACGTCAGTGCTTTACTGTCAAAAATGAGGGACAATTGTATTCTGCGTCTTATTGACTAACCAGCTGCAATCTAGTTTAACCAGGTGCTTATACAGACAAATGAACAATGCTTACAGCGGCTGAAATCCATCCTCAGCACATTCCCCGCAGGAGGTTTCAGAATTTGACTTTTTGAGATGTAGAAAACTGAAGATGTAAAATAAAGAAGAAATCAGAAATATGTTGTAATGTGACAGGTTATCTAGAAATAGAACATTAGCTGAAAATGTCCCCACCCTCAGGTCATCTGAGATTTAGATGAGTTTGTTTCTTCATTAGATTTTATCAGCTCATTCTGACGGCACCCATTCACTGCTGAGACACTGATGCAATGCTGCATTTCTCCAAATCTGATGAAGAAACAAACTCATCCTGATCTCAGATGATCTGAGGGTGGTGACATTTTCAGCTAATGATTCCTTTTAACAGATAAACTGTTCCGTCTGAATTATTTTTCACAGCATTTCCAGAGCATATAAAGTGGACACTGTTTGGTGATTTTCACTCAGAAATTGCTAGTAAATTTCACAAATGATTGCAAAAAAAAAAAGACAATTTTGAAGTAGAAAAACAATATTTTCTTGTAAAATGTTCTCCAATAATCTTTGTTTTATTTACAACTTTAATAATTATTTTTTTTACTGTAAAAAATCATCCCTTCTGGGTTTGTTTTGTGTTGAAGGTTTATGGTCGTACGGTATTGTTGACCGTACTTTTCTTCTAGTTCCACAGGAAGCCATTTAGTTCTGCTGAAGTGAGTCTCAAACCAGAAACCACCACCGAGTTTCTCTTTTCCCAGCCACACAGTACAATGTAGGTTTGCTCTGCCAACTCTTATTCTCACATCAATCGAGCCGTTTGTTTCTGGATTAAACCAGTAATTATTTTGGTCCATCATTATCCTCTATCACTGGTATTGTGAGGAATTATAGAGCTTTGTGAAGCAGAAAAAGGAGATGGAGAAAGAGTAAAAATATTTGTTTACATTGAAAAATTATGAATTGAAAGGAAAGTGAACAGAAAATACAAAATGTAAGGATATTGCATAAATGTTTATGATAATCGCATCTCATTACGACAGTCTGAAAACTCACAGCAGAAATGAATCAGTACCTTTAGAATAACATTGACGTACAGTGGGTACGGAAAGTATTATGGCCCGTCGGGCCACTCTAACCTTGGCCAGATCTGTGCCTTGCCACAATTCTGTCTCTGAGCTCTTCAGGCAGTTCACAGGCAGACTTCATGATTCTCATTTGCTCTGACATGAACTGTGAGCTGTAAGGTCTTATATAGACAGGTGTGGCTTTCCTAATCAAGTCCAATCAGTATAATCAAACACAGCTGGACTCAAATGAAGGTGTAGAACCATCTCAAGGATGATCAGAAGAAATGGACAGCACCTGAGTTAAATATATGAGTGTCACAGCAAAGGGTCTGAATACTTAGGACCATGTGATATTTCAGTTTTTCTTTTTTAATAAATCTGCAAAAATGTCAACAATTCTGTGTTTTTCTGTCAATATGGTGTGCTGTGTGTACATTAATGAGGAAAATAAATTAACTTAAATGATTTTAGCAAATGGCTGCAATATTGTTAAGAGTGAAAAATTTAAGGGGGTCTGAATACTTTCCGTACCCACTGTATATGAGTCATATGTATTGGCATGTCTACTCTACCCTGTTTGTCTCTGGAATGTGAGAAAGTGGCATGAAGATTAAAATAAAGCTGGAAAAGTCTGAGTCACTGAGAGGCAAAGAGGAAGCTGAATGTGGGCAAGTCAAGTTACCTTTATTTATACAGTGCTTTATACAATAGTGGATGTGTCAAAACAGCTTTACAGAGTCAAACAGGAAAATAGTTTGGCAATGATGCAAGAAGACAATTACAGAGAGTCAATGATGAGTCAGTGATGTCATCATCCAGTTCAACTCTCTTCCAATAGAGAGCTCTCTCTCACGACCCAACACACACCCAAACACACACACACACCCACACACAAAACACACACACACACACACTCTCTCTGTCTCTCTCTCTCACACACCACACACACACACACACACACACACACACACACACACACACACACACACACTCACACACACACACACACACACACACCCACTCTCGCTCTCTCTCACACACTCTCTCTCTCACACACCCACACCCACACACACACAAACACACAAACACACACTCTCTCACACACACTCACACACACACATAAACACACACTATCTCTCTCGCCTCCTCTCTCACACACACACACACACACACACACCACAAACAAACACACACACACACACACACACACACCACACACAAACACACACACACACCCCACACACACTCTCTCTCTCTCACACAAACACAAACACACACACACACACACACACACTCTCTCTCTCTCTCTCTCTCTCACACACACACACACACACACACACACACACACACAATCTCTCTCTCTCTCTCTCTCACACACACACACACACACACACACCACAAACACACACACACTCACACACAAAACCAGTATGTTTTCATCTGTCCATTGATTCAGATCTTTCCTACACAGACTCGCATATTATCTGATGTGATTCCTGAACACACATCTGTTTCCTTGTTATAGAGTGGCATCATAAGTGTGATATTGACTAAATCACATCAGTGTTAGTGCTTCTGTTCATGAGAAATGAGTCTGAGCTCCAGTGTGTTGATTTCTTATCTCTGAGTTGTGTTGTTTTCTGACTGATATCTGTGCTTTCTGTCAATTTGTGTAGGTTTGCAGAAATCCCCCACTTTCTGAAAACACAAGAGCCGTCACTGAGGTGGTAGTCTGGAAGAAAAAAACACCTGCGCACTTCATTTACTCTTAAAGAGGGCTTATTAGCATTTTTGAGGTGCTGCCAACTGACAGATAGTGTGTGGTTTCCTTTCAAGCCTCAGGGTTTGTCAAATGCGTGTACATTCAGCAAGATGCGTCATTCTGACAACTTCCTGTTTCTTGAGAATCCCAAAATCATCATCCTTATCTTTATGTGATAGTGATCCTCACGGCCTGCTGTGTATATTCAGTTTCTGTGAACGTAAATGCGTCTGTTTTACTGCTTTAACAAATCTGAACCAGTAATTGCAAATTTTGTCGGAAATCGAAAAATTATAGTTAACTAAAACCAAAACCATGAAAACATTTGTGTTACGTGAAATAAAATAAACGTTAACTGAAATCAAATAAAATATAAAAATATCTTATTTTATTTCATCTGATTCCCAAGGAAACATTTCTCATTTTCGATTAGTTTAATCTGAAGTAGTAAAATAACTAAAACATAAATTAACTAAAACTAATAAATAAAAATGTATAAAACAATATAGGATATAGATATTTAAAGAAAAAATAAATAAATGAATACAGATCAATGAATGAAATGACTGAATGAATGAATTAACACTAATAAATAATGATAATGAAGACTAAAGAATAAATAATAACTAATGAAAATGAATGAATGAATAAATAATAAATAATAAATAATGAAATGATTAATTCATAATAAAATGATAAAATAGCTGAAGATAATGAATGAATAAAGAGAATAAATGAATGACTAAATAATAAATAATAAATAATAAATAATAAATAATAAATAATAAATAATAAATAAATAAAAATAGTAAAATAATAAATAAAGAATAATAAATGCATGATGAATGAATGGGAAATAAAATGAAGAAACAATCAAGAATGAAGGAATTGAATGAATGAATGAATAAATGAATAAATAAATAAAAATTAGAAGACATGAATGAATTAATGAATGAATAAATAACTAATAAAGTAAATAATGTACATAGAGAATAAATTAGGAATAATATTAAAATCATATTAATACATTAAAAATGATTCAAAATATAAACCAGCTAAAACAGTGTATCGGTGATACTTTGAGAAGTGTGTCTGGCATCTGCAGCTTCAGTGGAAACAAGAACATCTGAGTGTTTGTACAAATAGTCACATGATCACCGACACTCATTTACTTACCCACGATGCAGCTGGATTAATCTCATATAAAGAGCGCCATCTGATCGTTTTCTGCTTGAGTTCCTTCTTCGTTTCAGTTTCCGTTGTTTTCAAATGTTCCAAATCCTGACACTTCCATCTATTTCCAGCTCAGAGCAGAGAATGCTGTGCTGCAGTGCGTGCAGGACTCACACCTACACCCGGTTTAATCAGGCTTCTAATCATGAGAACTAAGAACAGTGAACGGTTCTTTGGAGAAATTGAAAAATTAAGTTCTGTGTTCATCTCATGTCTTTATTTCCAAAAATCTGAGTGAAAATGCTTCTGGGTTTTTTCTCTTTTAATTACAAATTTAGTCAGAATTGGACAAATGAAACGAATCTGAGACTGATATAATATCTAACTAAAATTAAAACAATAAAAAAGATTTGTGTTACTTGAAATAAAATAAACATTCATTGAAATTAAATGAAATATAAAAAAAAACGAATTTCATCGAGATGCCACGGTAACATTTCTCATTTTTGTTTAGTTTAACTTGAAGTACTAAAACAACTAAAACTAAAACTGAAATAAAAAAAATTATAATATTTTAACGAAAATATTTAAATAAATATATAAAAATAATAAATTAATATTAAATGAACTTAATAATATTAATCAAAATATTAACGCAAACTATAATAGAATATCAGTGATATTTTGAGATTGACTCACTATTTGGCGTTTCTCACATCTTGAGTAAAACGCCCTTTGAAACCTTTATATTTAAGAGTGTAATTTGAGGAATTTAAGGAACGTGGAATTAAAATGGAATAAAATGCATGTACTGTAACTGCTGCAAGTGTAGTTTTTAATAGTGCATTTAGTGTTTTGTATGAATGACCCATTTGTTCAGTGAAGAATAGTCTTGGATGCACAGCACGTTACGTCGGTTTTCTGGCACAGAATAGCAGCTCTTTTCTATTTTCGCTCGTGCTGAGTTCCAGTGAAGGCTCCAGTTACTGCACGTTTTCACTCTCCCTCATGCGCATGTGTGCTGGAAAGTGGATTTAATATCACTTCCAGATGTGCTGGCACGTCTGCGCACTAATAACAGTGGGAGAGAGGGAACTGCGTAACTGAAGTCTGACGTGGACTGTTAACTTCCAGTAATAGCATGCATGCTTCGAGGAAATGCTCTAGAGTCCGCTGAACTGATACAAATATACCCCAGCGACTGAAGACTGCTTTTGTGCTGCAGGGTCACATTTATGTAGTTCTAGAGTGTGAGGTCAGTTCAGTCTCGCTCAGATGTTGTTCTGACATGAAATGTGTTTTATATCATTTAGGGTGCATTTCACATCAAAAGGTGTAAAAACGATGTGCTTTCTTAATGAAACAACTATTGGTTTCACTTGATATTTTTCAGTGTAACTTTCTGCCAAACTTAATGATTACAAAGCATCTTTATAAAGAAACAATGTTGCACTGGTGGTGAGTTTGTCAGCTATGTAAAGGACATTTCACTATTTTGACTCATAATTTCAATGGCAGGCTTAGATTAACCTCTGATTTGAATATTTATTTGTATTAAAATCATGAAAATATTTTAATGGTTATTGTTGTGATAATAAACCATTTTTTAGTTTTTGAAGTGTTTGGTTAATAACAGTTGACAGAATTGTTGTGCACATGGGTAACATGAAATATTTATATTTTGAAAGAAAAATACAAGTTTATACCGTCAGAAATATACTTTTGTAAAGGTTATCTGGGTTGTAAAATAAATTTACTACAGGATCTTGATTATTTAGTTTATAGTTACTCTATAGTATAAATTAATATATACTAATAATTAATATATATATTATGTATATAATATTATTATAGGTGATAGTTATGTCCTTATTCAGTTTATTTTGAACTCAAACTGTAATCTTCTGGACATTAAGGCAATTGCAAGCTAACTTAAAATAAAGATGCACAAAATACATGTGTGAGATTATTCTTTTAACGACCAATATTTGAAAAATCTGAAGAGAATCATTAGAATAAATGTTCTTAGCATCAATAGACCCAGCTTTTTTAAGTTCCTCCAATAATGCATTGATAGAAATACAAATCCTCACAGATTGAGATATTAAAAAGATGAATTTATGAATGTACTTTCCCTCTCCTAAATGCTTTTTCATCAAACTGCATTAAAAAAACAAAATTAAGTTTGCAGCATTTCTCATTTTCATCACTAAAACTGAAATAAAAAGACTAAAACTATATAGACATAACTAAAAATGATTCAAAAACGAATAAAAATGGCAAAAACTTTAAGTAAAATTAGAACAAAAACAGAAAATGCAAAAAGGAATTAAAAAATATGAATAAAAACCATAAGATGACACTGATTGTTAGTGTTTGAGTCTTTTTCTATTCTTTTTTCCCCAATCAAAACCAAACAGACAAAGCAACACAGATGCAGACAGAATGCAATTCTATTTTGCGAGGGATCTCATGAATGCATGAATATTTCTCTGCGGGTGGAGGTAAGAAACCTCCTGCATTCTCAAGCGAGCAGCGACGCTTTTTCTCATCAGACCATATTTGGCAGGGCTTCCTCGTCTGTCTTCTGCAGCTGAAATGTGAGCTGTGGGTGGAGAGATGGATCAGTGAGGAGGAGAAACACTGTATAAACAGGCTGTTCACGGCTGCTGTCGAGCACATTCAGAAAGCTGAGCACAGCAGCAGAAGCTACAGCAGATCTCAGAGAAGCAGTCAACATGAGGCCAATGCAGCAGAGCATTAAGATCTTATACTATGCCAATAAATCCGAGGAGCCGTTTGTGCAGGTGAGCTTCGAAGAACCGCTGATGCTTTAAGAGAAAGAGACGTGCATGTGCTTCTGGATGAGCTGATGCTTCTCCTCTGTTTGCTTTCAGATCGTCTCTGTGAAGCAGCAGAACAAGCGGCGTCCGAGCGTCTGCAGCTCCGCAGACTCTGAATCTGATGACCTGCTGCCAGTGCTAATAGACCACAGTCAGATTCTGAGCGAGCATCATCTTGAACACGTAAGTGCGGAATTCTGCATGCACTGATCAGATGTAGTGTTAGATGAAAGCGTGCAGCGCATGGATCGATGTGTGTGATATGTGTTCACAGCTGATGAATCACATCCCGGCTCGGACTCAGGGTTACTCTTGGAAGCTGGTGTACAGCACAGCGCAGCACGGCACCAGCCTGACCACTCTATACCGACAGATGAGAGAGCTCGACAGACCCGTCCTGATGGTCATCAAAGACTCGGACAAGCAGGTACAGCGGAGAGATGCGCTTACATTCATGCGTTCATCCAAAGAGTGTTCGTGATACACAGTGGCAGGTTTACTGGAAGACAGATGCACATGCGTTATTCATGTTATATGCAGCATCCGTCAAACCCTCAATATGTGCATTTATATAGTTTCACTAAATATACACTACCGGTCAAAAGTTTTTTTTTTTTTTTTTTTAAAAAAAAAAAAAAAAAAAAAAAGTAATATTGTGAAATATTATTAGATTGTAAGGTAGTGTAAAGCAAGCAATTATATTCTGTCACATATTACTTTTTTTGTGAAAGCATTTACAGTATTTAACATATGCTAGATAAAGTATATCTTACATTTGAGCATTTATGCATTCGGCAGATGATTTTATCCAAAGCAGCTTGCATTGCGTTCAAAGTCATGCTTTCCCTGAGAATCGAACCCATGACCTCGGCATTGCTTATTATAGTTAACTAAAACTACAGCTAAAACCGTTTTTAAAACATCATTATTTAAAATAAAATATAAAAATAAAATATCAATTAACCTGAACATATTTTTCAGGCAGCGTTTCTCATTTTCATTTAGTTTAGGTCATTAAAAAAACTACATAGACATATTAAACAAAACGACACAACCAAATTACTAAAACTTTAACTAACGTTAGAATAAATTTAAAAAGAGAAAATATAAAATGGTAAATTATTAAAAATCGTATATTATAGTATCTCCATGACACTAAAATATCACAGGTCGTTCTCTAACGTTGATTTACAAGAAGTGCTTTTCCAATACAAACAAACAAACAAAACATCAAAAATGTATTATATTTTGCAAGAAAACTAAGCCTGTTTGAACTCATTCATGTCATGTAGCTTTTCCCATCAAGCTGACATATTGATCTGATCAATCCTCAGGTTTTTGGAGCGTTTTCCTCCGATCCGTTCAAAGTCAGCAGCTACTGCTACGGGACGGGAGAGACGTTCCTCTACAGCTTCAGTCCGGAGTTTCAGGTACCTGCTGCTAATCACCGGTTCTGGTTCTGGTTCTGAGTCTGAGTCTGAGTCTGAGTCTGATTCTGAGTCTGGGTCTTGGGGGGTCGGTTCGAGTATGAGTCTGGGTATGAGTATGAGGTCTGAGTCGGGGTCTGGTTCTGGTTCTGAGTATGAGTCTGAGTCTGGTTCTGGTTCTGAGTATGAGTCTGAGTCTGGTTCTGGTTCTGGTTCTGGTTCTGGTTCTGGTTCTGGTTCTGAGTCTGAGTCTGAGTCTGGGTCTGGGTCTGGGTCTGAGTCTGAGTCTGAGTCTGAGTCTGAGTCTGAGTCTGGGTCTGAGTCTGGTTCTGAGTCTGAGTCTGAGTCTGGTTCTGAGTCTGAGTCTGGGTCTGAGTCTGGGTCTGGGTCTGAGTCTGGTTCTGAGTCTGGTTCTGAGTCTGGTTCTGAGTCTGAGTCTGAGTCTGGTTCTGAGTCTGGTTCTGAGTCTGGTTCTGAGTCTGGTTCTGAGTCTGGTTCTGAGTCTGGTTCTGGGTCTGAGTCTGGGTCTGAGTCTGGTTCTGAGTCTGAGTCTGAGTCTGGTTCTAGTTCTAGTTCTAGTTCTAGTTCTGGTTCTAGTTCTAGTTCTAGTTCTAGTTCTGGTTCTGGTTCTGACCTGTGTTTGGTTCCTCTGCAGGTCTTCCGCTGGAGTGGAGAAAACTCCTACTTTGTGAGAGGATTCCTGGACTCTCTGCAGATGGGAGGAGGAGGGTGAGTCCTTCATCATCACACAACATTAAACCGATAACAGAGCTTTATCACAGCTCTGGCATTGCGCGTGGTATAGCTCTCCACCTTATGGTCAGGGTTAAGAGTTTTTAATGTTTCTTGAAAAGAGCATCTTAAGCTCAGCAAGGCTGCGTTATTGATCAAAAAATACTGTACAATTGTGAATATATTAGAATCGAAAACAGCTGTTTCTATAGTGAATCTTGTTAAACTGTAATGTATTTCTGTGATGCGCAGCTGTATTTTCAGCATCATTCCTCCAGTCTTCAGTGTCACATGATCTTCAGAAATCAGTGTAATATGCTGATCTGCTGCTCGAGAAACATTTCTGATTTTACAAGTGGAACAATATTTTGTGGAAAACAGTGACACATTTGATTTTTAGGCTCACAGCTTGAATAGAAAAGTTTCAAAAGAACAACATTTTTTAAAATAGGAATCTTTGCCACAGTGTTAATGTAGTCTTTCATTTTTGATCAATTTAATGCATCCTTGATAAATGAAAGCATTTTTTAAAATCATAATTATCGCAAACGTTTAAAACGGTAGTGAAGCGCCATTGATACGGACTAAAGGGGAAGTAGTTTTACGCTACTGTTTGTAGCTTCTGCTTTCTGAATGTGGAAGTGTGATCAATCTCTGATGAGCAACGAATCATTCGGTCATCGTTTACTCTCACACAACATTGCATCATATCTGAGCTTCTGCTTTACAGAAAACAAAAATAGATGAGGATTTTAATACAGAGCTCAAAAACAGATCCAAATGAAGGCTCATAACTATGGAGCATGTTCCAATATAAAGGTATTGTGCCTTTTATCTCACACTTTGATAGTTTTTTTTTTCTCGCACATTCTGAGTTTATATCGCAAAAGTATATATATATATATTTTTTTTTTTCAGGAATTGTGAATAACTCAGGATTGTGAGATCCAAAAAAAGTCCGCATCTGATAAAATAGTTGCAATTATTTATTTTTTATTCCGTGGCAGAAATAAACTAAAATTGTGAGAGGTAATTGAAAAAAGCATAATTCTGAATTATATCCGCAATTCTGACTGATTTCTCAGAATTGCACATCTATATCTCACATTATACGTTTATATGTTGCAATTCTGACTTTTTTCCTCAGAGTTGTGAGAAACAAAGTCTGAATTATGAGCCAAAAAGTTCAATTACCTTAAAACAGGCCTCCATATATACATATCTCATATTGCATGGAAGAAATGAATTAAAACCGGTCTGAACAATATGTGACCCTGGAGCACAAAACAAGTCATAAGGGTCAATTTTTCAAAACTGAGATGTATGCATCATCTGAAAGCTGAATAATAAGCTTTCCATTGATGCATGATTTGTTAGGATAGGACAATATTTGAAAATCTGGAATCTGAGGGTGCAAAAAAATTAAAATATTGAGGAAATCATCTTTAAAGTTGTCCAAATTAAAGTTCTTAGCAATGCATATTACCAATCAAAATTTAGTTTGATATATTTACGGTTGGAGATTTACTAAATATCTTCATGGAACGCGATCTTTACTTAATATCCTAATGATTTTGGCATAAAAAATAATAATTTTGACCCATACAATGTACTTTTGACTATTGCTACAAATATACCCCAGCGACTCAACATGCTTTTGTGCTGCAGGGACACATATGAGGGTGAATTATTTGAATGTGAACCGCTTGATTCCCACTGGATGCATGAACTGATTAAATAAAGTTTGAATGCAATGCCAAATGCATGAAAGTAAATGGATGAGCATCTTAATAACAGCACTCCATCTGTGTTCAGGGGTCCGTTTGGCTTGTGGCTGGATTCTGACCTGTATCGCGGCTCCAGTTACTCATGCAGCACCTTCTGCAACCGTCCTCTCAGCCTCCATCACGACTTCACCGTTCAGGATCTGGAGGTGTGGACCTTCGTCTGAGCTCAAACCTGTTCCTGCTGTTTCTGCTACTGTTAACACTGCTGATGAGAACAAGCTATCCGTTGGTTCCAGCCGTGACTCGTCTGTTAACTTGAACAGAACCTGTTCTCTTCCTCATTTGCGAGCGGCTTTAGAGCTTCAGCTAAATGAACAGACATGGATGCACGGTAAACATAAAGAAAACGAGTTGAGGCAGGTTTCGGGGTTAAGTTCCCATTTCCAGTAATTGTAAGCGCTCCAGAGGCCTGACGGGACTTGAGCTCAAGCCCTGAGGATGATGCCTGCGTAGGCGACTTAACACACTAGATTTGAAACGAAGCCCTTGAGTACTACTGATATGCCTGAGGCACTTTGTGATGGACTCGAGCTTTGGTGTCTTTACTGTATTTTAAAAAGCACTTAGAGGACGGATGGTTTACTATGTCAGACTAACTGGTTTGTGTCCCGCTGCCATGAAAAGGATGCAAAAAAAGGAAAAATGGTTTGCTGTGTGACTGTGATTTCACTACTAATTATTGTTTTTTACTCTATTTAATATCTATGATCACATGTTGAGTTGTTTTGGGGTTTTGTGTTTGTCATGCAGTGCTGGCGCTGCGTCTGTAAAGCACTGGGCTTACTGGGATTTCTAATAAAACTAATTGTTTTTCATTAAACTGTGTCTGTTTTTGGATTTTCTGCTTTAAAACACTCGCAGCGTAAATCATGCAACGGAAAAATGAATGCATGAACTGATCAAATGTTTACCCTGAATGCAAAGGCTAAAAGCGTCTGTGAAGCTTGATGCAAATTTTCAAAGAGAAAGAAAAAAAAGTTTCGGTCCCCATGAATGCCTAGATTTTTTTTTTACATGATATGGAAAGTCATGCAATGCTTGATATGAATATTCTTCAAAATATCTTCTATTATGTGCAACAGAAGAAAGAAATGTATACAGGTTTGGAACAAGCAAATGAAGACAAAATGATTTTGGGTGAACTGTCCCTTTAATTGCTTTTAATGAAAACAAAAAAACATTTTGAGTTCTCAAATCGGGCAATATTTGTTATAGAGGTCGGGCAATATTAAATCGTTGATAATAACTGTTTCCCATCCAACAGAGAGTGTTCTCAGAACGTTCTTCCAGTAACGTTAATAGAAAGCTCATTTAAAGTTTTCTGGGGCTGTATGTATAAAGCCGCTCAGAGTAAACGTTTAGTCCTAAGTGTGTCAAAATTCTAAGAATGACGTAATTTTACTCTTATTCCTAGACTTAAGAATAAGAGTGATTCATAAAGGTGTTAAAAGAGGTCCCAGCTCCTAAATGATTTAAGAGCGCTGGAGCGGTCTCCTAATCTAGTTATGAGTAATAAGATGGCAACACAGAGGAGACGACAAACACTTTCCAGAGAAGATATGACATATTGGAGTTATATGATAATATGGAGTTGATAAAACGATACAAACTTGATTGTCAAGATCAAAAAGTATTTTTTCTTTTTTTGTAACTGATAAAGTAAGACAGTAATAACCTCCACTTCAAACAGTCAATGCATAAACTTGCGAGACATGTGGGTGTGTGTGTGTGTGTGTGTGTGTGTGTGTGAGTCTGTACCATGTCTGGTGTAGTGTCTGTGTGAAAGTAGTAATTCATTTTTTTGGCTGTAAAATTGGAAAAATGCAGCAATGCGCCGGTGATGACACAGTAAGCAGCTTCTTACATATTGTGGCACTAACCCCGCCAAACACAACAGTGGCCAAAAGTGATGTGTGGATTTTTATTTTTATGACCCCACATTTCACTTAAACCATCAAAATATGAAGGAAACAAAACACTGACCAGCGCTGCCAACTGCTTTCAACTGAAAGAAGCTAAAACTGGTCACTCAATGTTGCTAGATGGCCTCATAAAGGTGCGTTCACTGATCTATATTTATATTTATAAACTCGCCTTTATGACGTCATAGGAGAGTCTCGGAATGGAGATAACGTTTGTCCAAGAAACTAATTTTGTTGCTAGGTTTTTGAAAAAAAAGTCTCTAAATGGATGAGGAAGTGTAGTGACAAAAATCACTAAACTGGCAACACTGGCACACTGACTACAAAATAAGTTATTAATATTTCAGTGGTCCAGTGGCCGGGCATCACTTTTGGCCACTACTATATGGCAATGAATTAACTTTCAACTGACGGCCAAACCATGCTGCAAAAACAACTTTTGTGAGGATTGTGGGCTCTCCTGGAGTTACTGGAGCCGTTGATGGAACTCATGTTCACATCATTGATCCAACTGTAAACGAGGAGACATACCAATAGAAAACAAAGCATCAGTAATAATTTGTGATAATTTTGCACAATGCAATAAGCATTTAACAATACAATTTAAACTAAATATCAGTGTCTTTAATGAAATGATGGTGTTGTTGCGGCGTGGCTCACCTGTGCAGGCTCACTATTGGCTGATTCAGAGGTCGAGGGTTGACATCTTTGTAGTCCTTAGTTCACGACACTTAAGTGTCACCTCAGTCAACAATTAAGAATCAGTCTTAGACTTTACTGAAAACTGCTTTTAGCTTCTTTATAAAAGTCTCATACTCTTAGAAAAGTCCTACTTGTAACTAAGAATTTTAGAGGACTTTTTCACTGGAGGGGTTATTATGGAGTATAGACCAATGGGCCTCAGTACGACGAACGTACGACAGAAAATGAGCGCACGTTTGTTTCAACGACAAAACTTGGAATTGATCAATACGGAGGTGAGCGGTGGCTACGATCAAATCTCACGTCTGCTCTCAGCTCGTGTACGCACGTTTCTGAGTTAGCTGAACTTGCGCAGAGCATAGTAAAGACGGTGGAGAATTGTAGATTGACAGCTTTTTGTTCATTTTTATATTCCTGACCGTCAAATTAAGCTCATTAGTCGATCGTTAACCAGTGATATTAGAATGTCTTTTTTTGTTGTTGTTTTTTACAGGGCTTTAGCGTTATAAACAACCTATGAGTATTCAATCATCACCTCAGGCACCTGCAGAGCCGTTGTGAAAGAGGAGAAACCGGAAATTAAGTTTATAAAAGGAATCAAATCAATAGGATCACACAAAATATATAATAGGCTATAATATAATTAAAAGATTAACAAAAGGGGGGAAAAAACACTGTGCAACAAGTATAGGTTGTGCTCGTTTTTTTGTGACACTCTTAATGCATTTTATTTATATATTTATTTGATTGAATCCATCTGATCGAACAGGCGCCTCGTGCACACACAAACAACATTAGTTCTACCATTTCCTGACATTTCAGCCATTCATCATCACACTAAAATGCAGTCAACCAAACATAAAATTTACACTGTTTATTTTAAAAGGTCCGCAGTAAAATCAGCGTGCAGCGCCCAAACAATAAACATTTTTGCTCATGTGAAGGATTTTACACGGATATTAGAACATGAGTGAAGTATAAAGCCATGTTTAGGCTGCATAATGAATAATAGTTATGCAAACAAATGTTACAAATATGGCAAAAATGGAAGCATTTGGATTCTTGTGGTATGAGATAGGTGCGTGAGCCCAATGCCGTTTCAGTTTGCTTGACATTTGTATGCGGTTTATAATGAATGCCACTATAGCCTAATTTGTTTTATTTTACAGCTTAAAATATAATTTTATAACTACTTATTTTCATTCATGTTCTGTTCTGAATACCGTTAAATTTAAAATATTTGTTGTAGAGTGAGGGGAACTAAATAGGCTGTTTATATTTACCAGTATTTTAATATACATATAAATTACATATATTAAAGTAGCCTAATTGTTTGCAATTACAAGATTAACTGGTGTTTTTGGAATAAGATCAATTTCTCTTTCAAGAGATTACTTCCTATTTTTGGCCGGGTTTCGTTTCTCCGTGCCGTAAACTCTAGGGACAAGGCTTCTAAACCGGGTAATTTTATGGGCATGATATTCAAATGACGATTGTTTTCATGCCGCCACATTTATCAACGTGCGATCATTCGTACGATGAGATCGGCGGCATACGAATGTTTCATAAATCACACGTGAACTCTGTCGTAAGTTGATTTGTGCGCACAGATCTGCGCTCGTTTCTACGTTAGATTGATAAATGAGGCCCAGTGTTTCAGCTTTTGTCTTCTCCAGATTTTAACTGATGGACTGGAGTGCTGTGGATATTGTGATGTTTATCAGCTCTCATTCTGACGGCACCCATTCAATGCTGAAGCATCCAGCTGAGACCACCTGGATGAGAACTCAAGATTTTTTTTTTTTTAAAGAAATTAAAGGGACAGTTCACCCAAAAATCATTTTGTCTTCATTTGCTTGTTCCAAACCTGTATACATTTCTTCTGTTGAACACAAAATAGAAGATATTTTGAAGAATATTCATAATCAAGCAGTTGCATGACTTCCATAGCATGTAAAAAAAAATACTATGGAAGTTAATGGGGACCGGAAACTTTTTTCTTTCTTTGAAAATTTGCATCAATGCATTCGACAGACGCTTTTATCCTTTGCATTCAAACTAAACATTTGATCAGTTCATGCATTCATTTTTCCGTTGCATGATTTACGCTGCGAGTGTTTTAAAGCAGAAAATCCAAAAACAGACACAGTTTAATGAAAAACAATTAGTTTTATTAGAAATCCCAGTAAGCCCAGTGCTTTACAGACGCAGCGCCAGCACTGCATGACAAACACAAAACCCCAAAACAACTCAACATGTGATCATAGATATTAAATAGAGTAAAAAACAATAATTAGTAGTGAAATCACAGTCACACAGCAAACCATTTTTCCTTTTTTTGCATCCTTTTCATGGCAGCGGGACACAAACCAGTTAGTCTGACATAGTAAACCATCCGTCCTCTAAGTGCTTTTTAAAATACAGTAAAGACACCAAAGCTCGAGTCCATCACAAAGTGCCTCAGGCATATCAGTAGTACTCAAGGGCTTCGTTTCAAATCTAGTGTGTTAAGTCGCCTACGCAGGCATCATCCTCAGGGCTTGAGCTCAAGTCCCGTCAGGCCTCTGGAGCGCTTACAATTACTGGAAATGGGAACTTAACCCCGAAACCTGCCTCAACTCGTTTTCTTTATGTTTACCGTGCATCCATGTCTGTTCATTTAGCTGAAGCTCTAAAGCCGCTCGCAAATGAGGAAGAGAACAGGTTCTGTTCAAGTTAACAGACGAGTCACGGCTGGAACCAACGGATAGCTTGTTCTCATCAGCAGTGTTAACAGTAGCAGAAACAGCAGGAACAGGTTTGAGCTCAGACGAAGGTCCACACCTCCAGATCCTGAACGGTGAAGTCGTGATGGAGGCTGAGAGGACGGTTGCAGAAGGTGCTGCATGAGTAACTGGAGCCGCGATACAGGTCAGAATCCAGCCACAAGCCAAACGGACCCCTGAACACAGATGGAGTGCTGTTATTAAGATGCTCATCCATTTACTTTCATGCATTTGGCATTGCATTCAAACTTTATTTAATCAGTTCATGCATCCAGTGGGAATCAAGCGGTTCACATTCAAATAATTCACCCTCATATGTGTCCCTGCAGCACAAAAGCAGTGTTGAGTCGCTGGGGGATATTTGTAGCAATAGCCAACAATACATTGTATGGGTCAAAAATTATACATTTTTTATGCCAAAAATCATTAGGATATTATGTAAAGATCGTGTTCCATGAAGATATTTCCTAACGTAAATATATCAAAACTAAATTTTTTATTAGTAATATGAATGGCGAAGAACTTCATTTGGACAACTTTAAAGATGATTTTCTCAATATTTAGATTTTTTTGCCCCCTCAGATTCCAGATTTTCAAATATTATCCTCTCCTAACAAACCATACATCAATGGAAAGCTTATTTATTCAGCTTTCAGATGATGTATAAATCTCAATTTCAGAAAAATGGACCCTTATGACTGGTTTTGTGCTCCAGGGTCACATATTGTTCAGACCGGTTTTAATTCATTTCTTCCATGCAATATGAGATATGTATATATGGAGGCCTGTTTTAAGGTAATTGAACTTTTTGGCTCTAATTCAGACTTGTTTCTCACAAGAAAAAAAAAAGTCAGAATTGCAAGATTAGAATAAAGTATAACTGTGAGATATAAATGTGCAATTCTGAGAAATAAAGGCAGAATTGCGAGATATGAACCAGAAGCGACTTTTTTTGTCAATGTTCCATCTACAATTTAGTTTTTATTGCTGCCCAGGAATAAAAAATAAAGGAATTGCCACCTATTATCCCAGACTCTGACTTTTTTTTTTGATCTAACATCTAGTTTGTTCACAATTTCTGAAAAAATAAAAAAATATATATTTATATAATTGTGAGATAAAAAACTCAGATTGCTGAGGAAAAAACGATCAGAATTGTGCGATAAAGTCACCAATAACTTTATATTGGAAACAGGCTTTCATAGTTATGAGCCTTCATTGGATCTGTTTTTGAGGCTCTGTATTAAAATCTCATCATTTTGTTTTTGTAAAGGCAGAGCTCAAGATATGATGCAATGTTGTGTGAGGAGTAAACGAGGACCGAATGATTCGTTTGTATCAGAGATGATCACAACTTCCACAATTCAGAAAGGAAGATACAAACAGTGCGTAAAACTACTGCCCCCTTTAGGCCGTATCAATGGCGCCACTACCGTTTTGCAAGTTTGGGATAATTATGATTTGAAAAAAATGCTTTCATTCTCAGGTGCCTTAAATTGAGCAAGTGGAGTACAGACTGAACACTGTTTGAAAAGGTTTCTATTTTAAATAAATGTTGTTCTTTTGAACTTTCTATTCATCTGTGAATCCTGAAAAAAGTATCAGGCTTCAAAAAACAATCATGAAGCAGCCACACAAACGATAATAATCCGCATATTATAATGTTTCTGAAGATCCATGGAAGAAGATGGAGGATGATGATGAAAAATACAGCCGCGATACAGAAATACATTACAGTTAACAGAGATTCACACAAGAAAACAGGTGTTTTTAGATTTATTATATTTCACCAACTTCTACAGTATTTTTGCTCAAATAAATGCAGCCTTGGTGAGCTGAAGAGGCTCTTTCAGAAACATTAAAAACTCTTACACTGACCATAAGGTGGAGAGCTAATAACACTGCTCAGATGCACAGACTGTGATAAAGCTCTGTTATTAGTTTAATGTTGTGAGATGATGAAGGACTCACCCTCCTCCTCCCATCTGCAGAGAGTCCAGGAATCCTCTCACAAAGTAGGAGTTTTCTCCACTCCAGCGGAAGACCTGCAGAGGAACCAAACACAGGTCAGAACCAGAACCAGAACTAGAACTAGAACTAGAACTAGACCCAGCTCAGCTCAGACTCAGACTTAAGATTCAAGACTCAGATCAGAACCAGCGAGATCAGACTAGACCAGACTCAGGACCCAGATCAGAAATCAGAATCAGACTCAGAACCGACTCCGACCCAGACTCAGAATCAGACCAGACTCAGACTCAGAACGACTCAGACCAGACCCAGACTCAGACTCAGACTCAGACTCAGAACCAGACTCAGAACCCGACTCAGAACCAGACTCAGACCCAGACTCAGACTCAGACTCAGAACCAGATCAGAACAGACTAAGGACTCAGACTCAGACTCAGACCTCAGACTAAGACCCGACTCAGGACTTCAGAACAGAACCAGACTCAGACAGGATCAGAAAACAGACTCCGACCCAGATCAGACTAGAAATCAGAACCAGACTCAGAAACCAGGACTCCGGGACTCAGACTCAGACTCAGACCCAGACTCAGAACCAGACTCAGACTCAGAACCAGACTCAGACCCAGACTCAGACTCAGACTCAGACCCAGACCCAGACCCAGACTCAGACTCAGACTCAGGGACCCAGCTCGACAGATCAGACCCAGACCCAGACTCAGGACTTAAGAACCAGACTCAGAACAGACTCAGAACAAGACTCAGAACCAGACTCAGACCTCAGAACCAGGAATCAGACCAGACGCCGGACTCCGAAACAGAACCGAAACGGTGATTAGCAGCGGTACCGAAAATCCGGACTGAAGCGTAGGGAACGTCTCTCAAGTCCCGTGCCGTAGCTGCCGACTTGAAGGATCGGAGCAAAACGCTCCAAAAACCTGAGGATGATCAGATCAATATGTCAGCTGATGGGAAAAGCTACATGACCTGAAATGAGTCAAACAGGGCTTCGTTTCTTGCAAAATATAATACCTGTTTGATGTTTGTGGGTTTTGTTGTATTGGAACAAGCACTTCTTGTAAATAAACGTTGTCATGGAGATCATAATATAGATTGTTCATAGTACCAGTTTATATTTCTCTTTTTTAAATTTATTCATAAACGTTAGTTAAAGTTTTAGTAATTTGGTTGTGTCGTTTTGTTTAATATGTCTATGTAGTTTTTTTAATGACCTAAACTAAATGAAAATGAGAAACGCTGCCTGAAAAATATGTTCAGGTTAATTGATATTTTATTTTTATATTTTATTTTAAATAATGATGTTTTAAAAACGGTTTTAGCTGTAGTTTTAGTTAACTATAATAAGCAATGCCGAGGTCATGGGTTCGATTCTCAGGGAAAGCATGACTTTGAACGCAATGCAAGCTGCTTTGGATAAAATCATCTGCCGAATGCATAAATGCTCAAATGTAAGATATACTTTATCTAGCATATGTTAAATACTGTAAATGCTTTCACAAAAAAAGTAATATGTGACAGAATATAATTGCTTGCTTTACACTACCTTACATCATAATAATATTTCACAATATTACATTTTTCGTGCAGGCTTGATGAGCAGAAAGAGGAAAAGTTCTGAGCCCCAAACTTTTGACCGTCGTGTATATTTAGTGAAACTATATAAATGCACATATTGAGGGTTTGACGGATGCTGCATATAACATGAATAACGCATGTGCATCTGTCTTCCAGTAAACCTGCCACTGTGTATCACGAACACTCTTTGGATGAACGCATGAATGTAAGCGCATCTCTCCGCTGTACCTGCTTGTCCGAGTCTTTGATGACCATCAGGACGGGTCTGTCGAGCTCTCTCATCTGTCGGTATAGAGTGGTCAGGCTGGTGCCGTGCTCCGCAGTGCTGTACACCAGCTTCCAAGAGTAACCCTGAGTCCGAGCCGGGATGTGATTCATCAGCTGTGAACACATATCACACACATCGATCCATGCGCTGCACGCTTTCATCTAACACTACATCTGATCAGTGCATGCAGAATTCCGCACTTACGTGTTTGTTATAAGAATAACACTTTGGTCCTCGATATCTCTTTGCAACCGTGAAATTTTCTCAGTCTCTCCAAGTGTATAAATAAATACGGCCGGGAAGTAAGAAAACACACAGTCTATGTATTCTCAATACTTCAATTTATTCATAGATACAAATATATTATGTAGGCATATGTCGAGGGGAGTTTCATCCTCTTAACCAATGAGGATATGAATAACATACACGTAGGATCTTTGGCCAAGAACATGTGTTTATATAAAATAGCCACATGTACAGAAAAACATGGACATATTAGGAATAGACTTTTGCGAAGAATGCTGAACTGTCTTCATGGTTTCATCACAAACTCCTTTACCCTTGTAGTCCAAACATTCATGTCTTTATTGGGGCCTTTAAATCAAGAGAAGCTAATGTATACATTTAAGCATGCATACCTTGCATATAAGTAAGACATATTTAAAACATAATATCAAGAGAGAGAGATGGATGAAGAAGGGGGGATTCAGAAAGAATGCGTTGTATAGAGAAGAGTGCTGAGAGAGAAGGAGGAAAAAGGAGGGGGCTGAGCATCCCTGGAACATTCTCTTAACAAGACAGAGAGTGTTTTCTAACAGTTGCCTGCTTTTGTTTAAAATAAACAATGAATACATAAACACTCGCTGCAGAGTTCACTAATCCTAAATTTATCATTCTTTGATACCCATGTCCTCTATTTTAACTTCTCCTGCATTCAAAAGACAATAATGACAGCATGTAATACTTTTCATCTGGCAATATTGATAAACTCGATCCAGCTCCAGATACGATCACAGATCCCCTCCTGTCTCCGGAGCCGCCTTTAGCCTGCTTGCATGGATCCACTGTGGCTGGAAATCAGTCAGCACCCCTGTCCACGTCACAGCGATGACAGTCGCAGGTCAAAGATACTTTGGTTCTCCGAGCTTTGGAGGTTTCAGGCAATAGCAAACCACCACGAGAGCTTGCTGGGGGGGGAGCACCCCCTGGAGCAAAAGAATGAGTCGGCTTCTCTGTAGGGAGAGGGAGAGAGAGAGAAACATCACCATTTATGCTATTTAAAGTTTTGACCAGGGAATCCACGTAATCCGCGATGATCACCTCCGTGTCACCTGTGGAGAGATTACCAGCACGACCCTTAAACCACGCCATCGAATGACTAGGGATGATAGGGTATGTTCAGATGCAAGTTAATATCTAGCTCTTTAGCTAGCAAATGGGTAACCTTGGAGGTAAACGGTGTACCATTACTGCTTTCTATAACCGTTGGTATACCAAAACGAGGTATAATCTCCTTAGCAAGTACCTTCACTACAGTCTGTGCATTTTCTCTTCCACACGGGAAAGCCTCAGGCCATTTGGAGAAACGGTCCACTATCACAAGCAAATATTTGTGATTTCCACAAGGAGCCATGTGTGTAAAGTCTATTTGTAAATCCTGAAATGGCAGTT
Source organism: Sinocyclocheilus anophthalmus (assembly GCA_018155175.1). Taxonomy (NCBI): domain Eukaryota; kingdom Metazoa; phylum Chordata; class Actinopteri; order Cypriniformes; family Cyprinidae; genus Sinocyclocheilus; species Sinocyclocheilus anophthalmus. The sequence goes on along the minus strand of JADLZN010009125.1, from coordinate 6,590 downwards.
CCGGGTGTGTAAAAGAAATCATGTTTACTAGCTTTATGTCGATTAGTCTTAGCACAGATCAAACAAGCATCTAATAACAACAAAGTATTTTTTCTTAAATTTGATATACAATACGATTGATTCAAATTTTTGTTATCACTTTCTCTTTTGACACATGTGAGACACCATGATAGTGTCTGCATAGCATAACAATGATAGAGGCTGGCAGAGGAATCCTGCCCTGCTTATCTCTCAAAACACCTGCTTGATCCGGTTTTGCCTCATTCACTGCCCAATGGTTTAGATCACTTTGAGTGGGGTTTGCCTGTAATAGTTTAATATCCAAATCATTAGTCAAAACAAAGGACATCATGGGCACCTATGTGCCTGCTTGGTCACATGTAGACTTTGATAGGCATCTATAGCTGCCCATTTAGCTACTTCGTCTGCAAGTCTATTTCCCTTTGCCTCTTCTGACTCTCCTGATGCATGCCCAGTTACTTTTATCACAGCCAATTTTGATGGTAACTGTGCTGCATGAATCAGTTCTGCCACAACACTGTGGTGGGATATGGGTTTCCTTCTGAAGTCTTAAAATCCCTTTCTTCACACAGTTTGGCAAAATCATGTACAATTCCATATGCATATTTTGAATCGGTGTATATATTGTTACACTGATCTTTTGCCAATTGACAAGTTCTTGTTAACGCAATTAATTCTGCCACATGTGCTGATTTATATGGCAGAGAATAGGCTCAATGACACAGTCAGGTAATTAAACAATCGAATACCCACACCAGTATTCACTATCATTTGGTTTATAGCATGATCCATCTACATACCAACGTTTCCCCTCCTCCAGGACAGATGCGGACACATATGGCGCAAGCCGTCGAATTATGAATCCTGGCTAGGCGGTCATGATCGCTGTCCTCAAATTCACCTTGCAATAACAACTTATGCAAACATAATGTTGGACCATGAACTACGGAAGTTGGGTTCAATGTTAAATTAGCAGTAGCTAATAAAATTGCTTCATAGCCAGAACGTCGTTGAACAGTCATATGCTGAGTAGAAATGTTGTGAATAATAGCTCCTACCTGATGAGAGGTATGCACTATGAGTGGATGTGACAACACTACACGTTCTGCATCCTGCACCATGATCGACGCTGCAGCCACTGCGCGCAGACAGGATGGAAGCCCTCTAGCCACCGAGTCTAAAGTTTTAGACAAATACGCTACTGGGCGATAAATGCCCCCGTCCTCCTGGGCCAAGATTGCGGCGGCTGTTCCCCACCTTCGTGCACGTACAAATGAAAGTCAGTTGTATATGTCGGTAGGCCAAGGGCAGGTGGCCTTGTCAAGGATGCTTTCAAATGTCTGAATGCGTGGTCCATTTCTGCTGTCCATGCAATATCATCAGAGTCCTGCACGGTGGCTGCTCTCAAGATTTTGTCATAAATGGAACAGTTCGGCACCCACGCTCTCCAATAGTTCACCAAGCCCAGGAAGCTCTGCATTAGCTTCTTCGTGGAGGGCCGTTTGTACGTAGCAATGGCTTTGATACGATCAGCAGACAGTTTTATTGTACCTTGTGACAATTCATGTCCGAGGTAATCCACCCTCCTCTGAACCCACTGAAGCTTTTCTCTTGATGCTTTGAACCCAGCTTCCGCCAGGATGTTGCAGACGATGCTGGAGGCAGCAGCACACTGGTCCGCAGAGGCACCAGTAACGAGGATGTCGTCCGCGTATTGTAGCAGACAGGTATCAGGAGGGAGTTGAGCATCCGCTAACGTTGCGTGCACTACGGCGGCGAACACAGCCGAAGGTCTAGACCAGCTAAGTTGAGCATGGTCAAAGGTGAAGGCGAACAGCGGCTGCGAAACAAGATCTACAGGAATGGAAAAGAATGCAGAGCATAGATCAATAACTGTGAAATAGGCATGTGAACTAGGAATAGAATTAAGTATTGTGTGCACATCAGGTACAATAGGAGCCAATGGTTTAATTATGTCATTAATCTTTCTAAGATCCTGTGTCAATCGCCAGGAACCATTCGCTTTTCTTATTGGATTGATCGGTGTATTGTAGGGTGAGTGAGTCTTGATCAGAATGCCTTGTGCCAGCAAATTTTCTATAATAGGCCGAATCCCATCGATTTTTTCTTTGGAGAGAGGATATTGTTTACAATAGACTGGTGTATCTCTGGTCAGAGTAGCCACATAAGGGCGGACATATATGAGGCCCGCATCATCCTTATGCTCCGCCCACAAGCGAGGGTTGACATCCCCTTTTTCCGGTAAGGCTGCAGTTGCAACCTCAGCCTCAGTGGTCACACTTCCTGTCTCAACAGTCAGAGAATAGACAGAAGGAAACATGAGTTGCAGAGAATTATTCTGAAATGTAATATGAGCACCCAATTTCTGCAGGAAATCTCTACCTAAAAGGCAAAATGGAGCATCAGGTATTATCGCAAAAACGTGCATCTTAAACAAAGAAGGATTGCCTTTAGAAGTTACCGGTAAAGTTGGTGTAATTTCACAACGTACAGGGACACCGGAAACTCCCACTGCTTTTTTCTACAAGCGTTAGCGAAGTGTCCCGCAATGCCACAATAATAAGAGACTTTCGAACCTGTTGCCTGATTTGAACGTGCTTTGACAACAGTATTAAGCAGCATCATTGCTGTAGGTTTCCCTCGGGAGGCTTCAAAAGCCCCCGCGGTGGAAAGCTCACGCAGTCTCCGAGACATTATATTCGTTATATTCCAAGTTGTCAAACGAACCAATTTTGCGATTTCTGTTTGCATGTTATTCAAAAACGTATTGACAAACAAAGGAGGATGTTGATCTAATGGAATGGCAGATTCTTCAGTCCAAGCATGCTTAAATCGATTGAAAAATGCAACAGGATTTTCGCCCGCTTTCTGTTTCTGTTTTTGCAGCATGCGACAAATCTTGCTTAGTTGAAGACAATTTCACTAGAAAAGCAGTCAGTTGTCTGAAAAATTATTTTAGCTTTTCTACATCAGCCCAAACCCATGCCTCATCCTCATCATCCTAATCAACTATTTGCAACGTTCGGAAAGATTTTGGTTGTGACAGATCTAATGGTTTATCACTTTTTGATAAAGCACCGTGGCGAGATGGCGGCGCATCCCGTTTAGGACTCAAAACATCAATCTCTGCAATAAATTCTTCCTCTGTAATTTCTGGCGGCAATATTTTAGTCAAAATGAAGCGATAATCACACCCAGCCAATTGACTGTACGCGGTTAAACGCTTAAATACAGACACATATTGATGCGGACAACGTAAAGGATCTGGCAAATCTTTAGCAACCGCGACAGCATCCGACATTGCCAGCGGGGTTATTTTAAACCCGTCTGGAATCTGCACAAATGGGTATAAATCAGTTGCAATAGGTGTACAGACGATTAGGGGTTAATTTTTCTTGTTCAGGCTTTCCAACAGTATCATACCGAGGCGGAGCCGAGCTGGGAGAGTCAACATGGGACATTAGAAAAAAAAGATTTTTTATCAGTCGTTTTAACCTGATCTGGCTCTTTATCCCAATAAGGTTTAATTTTTTTCCACACAGTATATGACTGTTTCATATACTCATCGTCCCAAGCCGGATAACCCCAGCATCATGTACCATCAATTGTGGACCCTTTTGTGCCTTTTTTTCCCAAATTATTCTTTATCTTTGAACGAGCCATCACGAGGAAACGGATCTAATTGTACTTTGCCTTCTGACCAACCAGCCAAATTACTCAAATACAGTTCAGTATTAAAACCTTTATTATTTCTGAACATCCAATCCCTTGGCAACTCGCCAAGAAAAGGTTTGGAGATCGTCTGCCCCATCGGAGATCAAAGATGTTTCGTCAATTTTAGTGCACTTTTCACACTTTAGCGAATGGCCAAACAAAAACACAAAATAGAAGACCGCGCGGGCTTATATTATTTTTGATTTTTTTTTTTTTTTTTTTTTTTTTTTGTTTTTTTTTTTTTTTTTTTTTTTTGTTTTTTTTTTTTTTTGGCCCAAAAGGAAGCTTTCAATTCTGTATTATTCAGAAATCACTTTAAGAGACCGAGAACCCTTCACGGCAAGAATGAGCAATTATAATCTTTCACCACTACTCTATTTTTAAATAGATAGGTTAAACGGAAAGCTTCTCACTCTTTTTCCCACATCTAAAATGTGAGGAAAACAGACTGATGCCAAATATGACACAATCAAATCGCAAACGAGAATAAATTCAATTTCTCTTACAGACAGGAAGAAAAATAAAAGTTCTTACCTGTCTTTTTGAGAAATTCCGGAAGGACGAGCCCTCATTTGTTAATAAAATAACAATTTGGTCCCTCGATATCTCTTTTTTGCCACCGTGAAATCTTCTCAGTCCCTCCAAGTGTAAATAAATACGGCCGGGAAGTAAGAAAACACACAGTCTATGTATTCTCAATACTTCAATTTATTCATAGAAATACAGATTTTATATAGGCATATGTCGAGGGGAGTTTCAATCCTTTAACCAATGAGGATATAGATGACATACATTTAGGATCTTTGGCCAAGAACATGTGTTTTTATAAAATGGCCACATGTACAGAAAAGCATTGACATATTAGGAATAGACTTTTGCGAGGAATGCTGAACTGTCTTCATGGTTTCTCTCGAACTCTTTTACCCTTGTAGTCCTAACATTCATGTCCTTATTGGGGCCTTTAAACCAAGATAAGCTAATGTATACATTTAAGCATGCATATTTCGCATATAAGTAAGACATATTTAAAATATAATATCAAGAGAGAGAGATGGATACCGAAGTGGGATTAAGAGAGAATGCGTTGTATATAGAGAAGAGTGCTGAGAGAGAAGGAGGAAAAAGGAGGGGGCCCTCGAAATCACTGGAACATTCTTCGTAACAAGACAGAGGCAGGTTTTCTAACAGTGTTCAAGGATGATGCTCGCTCAGCTATGACTGTGGTCTATTAGCACTGGCAGCAGGTCATCAGATTCAGAGTCTGCGGAGCTGCAGACGCTCGGACGCCGCTTGTTCTGCTGCTTCACAGAGACGATCTGAAAGCAAACAGAGGAGAAGCATCAGCTCATCCAGAAGCACATGCACGTCTCTTTCTCTTAAAGCATCAGCGGTTCTTCGAAGCTCACCTGCACAAACGGCTCCTCGGATTTATTGGCATAGTATAAGATCTTAATGCTCTGCTGCATTGGCCTCATGTTGACTGCTTCTCTGAGATCTGCTGTAGCTTCTGCTGCTGTGCTCAGCTTTCTGAATGTGCTCGACAGCAGCCGTGAACAGCCTGTTTATACAGTGTTTCTCCTCCTCACTGATCCATCTCTCCACCCACAGCTCACATTTCAGCTGCAGAAGACAGACGAGGAAGCCCTGCCAAATATGGTCTGATGAGAAAAAGCGTCGCTGCTCGCTTGAGAATGCAGGAGGTTTCTTACCTCCACCCGCAGAGAAATATTCATGCATTCATGAGATCCCTCGCAAAATAGAATTGCATTCTGTCTGCATCTGTGTTGCTTTGTCTGTTTGGTTTTGATTGGGGAAAAAAAGAATAGAAAAAGACTCAAACACTAACAATCAGTGTCATCTTATGGTTTTTATTCATATTTTTTAATTCCTTTTTGCATTTTCTGTTTTTGTTCTAATTTTACTTAAAGTTTTTGCCATTTTTATTCGTTTTTGAATCATTTTTAGTTATGTCTATATAGTTTTAGTCTTTTTATTTCAGTTTTAGTGATGAAAATGAGAAATGCTGCAAACTTAATTTTGTTTTTTTAATGCAGTTTGATGAAAAAGCATTTAGGAGAGGGAAAGTACATTCATAAATTCATCTTTTTAATATCTCAATCTGTGAGGATTTGTATTTCTATCAATGCATTATTGGAGGAACTTAAAAAAGCTGGGTCTATTGATGCTAAGAACATTTATTCTAATGATTCTCTTCAGATTTTTTTTTTTCAAATAGGCGTCAATAAACTGTATTTTGTGACATCGGTGTTATTATTGAAAGTTTGCATTGATAATTGCCTTAGTGCCAGAAGATTAAAATTTGACGTTCAAAATAAAAAATAATAAGACTAACTATAAACTATTATACTACTAACTATAAGACAAAATAATCAAGATTCCCTGTATTAAATGTATTTCTACAACCCAGATACCTTTAAAAATTAGAGTATAAATTGAATTTTCTTTCAAATAAGAAAATATTTCATGTTACCCATGTGCACAACAATTCTGTCAACTGTTATTAACCAAACACTTCAAAAACTAAAAAATGGTTTATCACAAAAATAAAATATTAAAATATTTTCATGATTTTATAAATATTCAAATCAGAGGTTAATCTAAGCCTGCCATTGAAATTATGAGTCAAAATAGTGAAATGTCCTTTACATAGCTGACAAACTCACCACCAGTGCAACATTGTTTCTTTATAAAGATGCTTTGTAATCATTAAGTTTGGCAGAAAGTTACACTGAAAAATATCAAGTGAAACCAATAGTTGTTTCATTAAGAAAGCACATCGTTTTTACACCTTTTGATGTGAAATGCACCCTAAA
>JADLZN010009124.1:54716-91199 GCA_018155175.1 Sinocyclocheilus anophthalmus | reverse complement strand
TAACTCACAATTTGTACAGTGTCCCAACTTTTTTGGAATTGGTTTGTATATCATATATCTATATATATGTCTTATAACGGTACTATTTGTGTGTGTGGGTGTGGTGTTTACTTATTTTCATTATACATTTTCATGGAATACTGGGCCCATATGTAGCGAATGTTCTTCATTACATAATCAGAAATACTAATTTACTCTTTTTTCTTTTTTCTAGTTTCCCACACCAGAGATCCGTGCACATAGTTTGTATTTTGATCTGTCGGCGTACGGGATCGACACTGGGAAGGAATCACGCAGCTCCTCTCAGCCGGCAGCGAAGCCCGGATTCCATCTGAAGATCTACGGGACGTTCCGGAACCGCTGCATGGCTCTGGCCTGCACTTCGGATGCAGACTCCAAAATGATGCATTTCCTGCGCCACACAGCAAACTCTTCAGTAAGACGTCTCAATCCCAGCATGCATCTGTTAGGCTCATGAACTCAATCGCGTTTAAAGTTTATGCACTCTTTTCAAAATTCTGCTAGCCCTCTCCGGCCAGTACATAATCGACTTTCAACATTGAAATGTAGTCGAAATAATGTCAGTTGGTGTTTCAATGGTGAAACAATGTTTAATGCAAAATAGTGGTAAAAAGTTGAACAAAATAGTTATATTAGCACTCAGCGATAAATTAAAAGTTGGATATATACAGTCTACTTTACCTGCATACATGCAGTACACTCACATAAAACAATATACTATATAGCAAATCTTGGTTGTGTGATTGTTTATATTGTCTCAAAAATTTAATCTTGCCTTACTTGGAGAGTTTGATTAATGAATAAGTAGAAATAATGAAGAAACACATACAAGAAAAGAGGAAAAATAGCACAGAAACGTGGTTGATGAAGAAAACAATAAAGAGCTAAAGAAAGAAACACAGCTGTAACAGGAAAAGTAATTCACAGACACATGCTGTTACCTGGTTACAGTCACTATATATATGTGTGTGTGTGTGTGTTTGTGTGTGTTGATGGAGTAATTCTACTACTTTGCTTGCAAAGACCCCTCTATATCCTGTAGTTGTTAAGAACTGACCCTCCGTCTCTTTTCAAGCAGATCTGATGAACATCTTCCACAGTCGTTCCATGCGTATAAAAACATATCCCGCACCGTCGTCTGATTGAACCTCACCCGCACCACATGCCAGTGCAGGCCTCAAGCCTGTTCGGGATCATGCTGTCTTACAGACGCTCAGCGCCGCTTACATCTGACAAAGGGGAAATAATACAACTTCGCCGTGCCTGTGGTAAGGAAAAGGCTTCGGACGAAGTGCTCAACTTTGGGACACTGGTGGCATAGCCACGTTTTTAACCTCACGCTCCGAATTCTTCTATCCCAATACAGTTTTACTATTTTCTTTCATACGTTTTTCCCTTGTCCATTGCACTTCATTTTCTATGTAAACCACATATATCAGTGGTGGCGAACTCCGGTCCTGGAGAGCGCAGCCCTGCAGAGTTCAGCTCCAACCCTAATTAAAATTCACCTGCCTGTAGCTTCCTAGTAACTTTTCAGACCTTGATTAGCTTGTTCAGGAGTTTTTGATTAAGGTTGAAGCAAAACTCTGCACGGCTGAGGCTCTCCAGGACTGACGTTCGCCACCCCTGCACTAGATGGATGTGTTTGACTGCTGAGTTGACGTCTTGTGTCTGATGCAGCATCTCACGCATGACACGCTGTTCTAAAAACGTGGCATTTAGAAGAAGCTCAACTTCATCTTTACACTCGTTTTTACACTTGTGTTTTTTTTCTTTCCTCTTCTTCTACTCTCCTGTGTCTCACATTTTTAACTGGAAAAACGCAATCGGGGTGAATGTCCCCTTATACTTGTGGTTATGGATATTCATATTTATAACTATACATATATTTACCGCTACAAATTTAGATTAAGTAAAACTATGCATTTAGGGTTTTAAATAATATTTGAGTTCTAAAACCTAAAATTTGCAATGCAAAAAAAAAGAAGCCAAATTCCATGTATAAAGATGAACTGTACATACATTTTGCCTTTGTTAAAATTAAAATGCATTTTTGTTTTTAAAATGATTTAACTGCAGCATTTTTATTTTCCTCTGCACTGTCTGTTCAACCCTGTTATGCTGTGACATTTCCCCCTTAAAACGTATATCTTTATAATAATAACAATAATACAGTTTTATTATTAAATTACCACATTTTATTTAGTAAAATGTCATTTACATTCTTTATTAGTATTTTATTTTTGGCTTTGTCAAGCTTAATAGTTCCACTCTGTTTTGGGGAAAAAACATATTGATAATTTTTTATTATTATATAATATTGTTCTAGGCATAAAGCACAGGAATGTTGACTATGACATTTTATGATAATATTTTTTATAAAAACTTAAGTTTTATTTAGTAATTGTAGTTTAATTTTCAGTCTTTATTTATTTCTATCTGTCGAACATAAGGGTTTTTGGGTAAAAAAAATCCTAATTATACCTAACACACACCACACACACACAAACAGCACACACACAATATATATATATATAAGACAAGGCACACTAAAAACGATGATGCATACTGCTACAGAGTTGAAATGATTTTTGCACTTTCATTTCTAAATACATTAATTACTAAATAATAATAATAATAAATTGATAGAATGACCCGCCCCTGGGGGGTTTTCGCTTTATTCTGTAGCACTGTATGGCTGCTAATAACATATTCCATGAAGCCAAAAATATTTTAATCATGGTCATTGCAAGTAACATTCCCTTTCAGATAATAACCAATTGTATTTCTCACACTTTGTTTGTTATCTATAGTATAAATGTGTCTGTGTTGATTGTGTGGAAGGTTGTGGTGTGAATCTGGGCATGAGAGGACTGGAGTCTCTGGGAATGTTCATCTACAGAACGGCCACGGCACTGGACCAGAATGACGTGTTTGAGGCGCTCTCGGCCAAAATCCAGCACTCCAGACACGTGGCAGAGACTTTCAGGAAGAGCGGACTGGCCTCGGCTGTGCTTGAATGACCCTGAGCGTGTTTGTGTGACAGAGAAAGAGTGTGTGTGTGTTCTGAGGCGAGTTATAAACTAGAACACGTAATGCTTACAGAATTATGATCTGTTTTGTGATCGTTTATTGGAATGTTGAGTATTGAATGCACATTAGAGTGGCCAAAGTTTGCACATTAGCATTTAATTTGTGGGGGGAAAAGTTTATTGGTGTAATGTGATGGTAAAATTGGTACGTTGCGTTTTTGAGTAGTTTAAACATCTTGATAAAAATAAGAATTGGAGACTGATCCAGCCTAGAATGACCACAATCCTAAAGAAACCCTTACTGAAGATACAGTGACCTTTAGACATATTTGGACACTTGCAAAAGTATAAAAGCCACTGCATTAGATAATAAAACACCAAAGCAAGTGTCATAATCAGTGCAGTGTTAGCCTTAAAGGATTAGTGCACCCAAAAATTACAATTTGCTGAAAACGTATTCACCCTCAGGCCATCAAAGATGCAGATGAGTTTGTTTCTTCATATTTGTTGAAATTTAGCATTACATCACTTGCTCACACCAGTGTATTCCCTGCATTGAAGGTGCCGTCGAATGAGAGCTGATATAGACATCACAATAATCCACAACCACCAAGATAAATCCACCATTAGATTTTTTTTACTTTAAACTGTCACTTCTGGCCAAAATACTAGTCCATAATCCATAATAATGCTTCAGCCAGTGAAAAAGTCCATCTCCTGTTGTCCGCTCACATCAAAATCCACCAACATATTAGTTTTTACCTGTTGTTGACTTGTAAACTGTGCTTTATTTGTGCTGATTTCTCTCCTGATTCATCGGAGATGACTTTTTCACTGGAGAAAGCATTATTATTGATTATGGACTTGTATTTTAGTTAAAACGTCTTGATGGATTTGTTTCTTACATACATGCAGCTTTTGGCTTCACAAGACATTAAGTGATGGACTGGAGTCATGTGGATTACTTGTGAATATATTGTTTTTTATCAGTTGTTTGGACTCTCCTTCTGACGGCACCCATTCACTGCAGAGTCGCCATTGGTGAGCAAATTATGTAATGCTAAAATTCTCCAAATTTGTTCCAATGATGAAACAAACTCATCTACATCTCGGATGGCCTGAGGGTGAGTAAATATTCAAAAAATATTTTCATTTTTGGTTGCTATTTCATTCATCTCAGATGACAGCTCACCAACACTGTGCAAATGACCTCCACTTCAGTTTAGTGTCAGGAAGTGTTTCTCATAGATCTTCACTGTCTGTGAATATGGAAAATATGGATTTTCAGCATGCTTCTGTGAATCACTAACAGCATCACTGGAAAGAAATTGATCAACAATCAAACAAAATAAATGACTCGTCAGATCAGTAGAAATTAAGTGCCTGGCAGAATTACATTCAGTTCATATTACATAGAAAAATGTCTATTTATTTTGTGATATTTGTTAATAAAATAAAGTGTTTGCATTCTAATTCTGCATTCTTTCTTATTAATGTATATACTTGAGTATTTAGTGATTTGAATCAGGGTTATTATAGTTAACATCAACTAAAACTAAGACTAGATTTAAAAAAAAAAACATTACCTGAACACACACACAGGTTTGTTTTTATGGTTTATGGTGACTCTCCATAGGCGTAATGGTTTTTGTACTGTACAGACTGTATATTCTATTGTTCTACACCAACCCTACCCCTAAACCTTCTCCTCACAGGAGACTTTCTGCATTTTTTAGATTTTCAAAAAACTCATTCTGAATTATTTATATAGCCTTTTGAATTACGGGACACTGAAAATGTCCTCATAAATAACCTTCTCCTTGTAATACCTATGTCAGACCTTTGTCATTATACAAATTTATGTGTCCTATAACCACATAAACTCACACACTACCCACAACACACACACACACACTTTATTTCACACGTTAAGCAAAATTTTTTCATGACCCCTCACACACTGAGTTCAGAAGTCAGTGCTATGATCCTCTAGTGGAAAAGGTCGAATGTGGATTGGGTTCAAGAATTATGAAAAGCTAATATACATGATAAAAACTGAAAATTGAAATCTATGATTTTTAAAGCATAACAATCAATAAATTAAAGTTTTGTAAAAAAACAAAAAAAATGAAATTGAATGCGTTATGTTTTATTTTTAGCATGTGTGATATTATTTATAGTATTATTAATATTTTGTATTAGATTTTATTTGTATATTTTCAGTTTAATTTTCAGTTTATTTTATTAGTTTATTTATTTATATTTCAGTTTTAGTACGTCAGCTTTTTTTAAAACTGCATGGGCTGTATTTAAATATTGCATGTTCCTTTATGTATGTCCTAACATATATACACAGTACCAGTCAAATGCAAGATGTTATATCCCGTTTCAACATTTCATATGTATTCATTGTAAATGTAAATACTTTAGTAATTTATTATCATTTATGAGTATAATTTAGTGCAGTTTCAATACTTTACTAATTATAATTTTCTTCCTTTATCTTCTCTTGATGAATAACAATTTATTTACAAATTCATCAAGGCACGTTTATCCAAAAGTTATATTTATACTGTAACGACGTCTGTACATCTGTGTAATGCTGTTGTAATAATTCCTATCAGAAAAGACTAATGACATCCTCATTGTTAATTATAAAAATTATTTACATGAAGAATTTCCAAACTGACTTTCTAGTAACTTTACAGTTGAATCACAGTAAATAATTTCCCCTAGTGTGATTAAAAACACTGAATCTGAAACGTCTTTCATAATTTGCTTAATCTGCGATTCAGCATGTCTTTAAACCCAGAAATGGGATTTTCCAAGTTAAAGCCGACCTAAAAATCAGGCTTCTTTCCGAGGGCCAGCACAGCGACGGTTACGGCCAGAGCCACGGTCAGACCCCAGATCTGATGGATGGTGCCTGTGCTGGGGTCAGTGTACATGAAACTATGGGTCGGGCCGAAGACACTGGGCACAGGATAGCTGGAGTGATCCGCCTCTTTAGTGAAAAACTCCAGAGGAAGAGTGAACACCTCGCTCACCTCATCTGTGTTTGGACTGGCTTTGAAGGAGTCCTCGATGAAAGCCACAACTGGAGTGATCAGAAGACCAGTCTGTGGTAACCATTTGAGACGTTATAATTGGCCAAAGCAGACAATTTATTAGAGGCACGCACACAGACAAAAAAACAACAAAAACGCTTACTGTATTCTGGCACACCTAAAAATCAGTTAGTGGTTGTCTGCATTTAATAAAATTATGAACTATTTTTTTTCATTGCAAATAATTTTATATTACAAATATTCAAATAACAATATACATTATAATCAATATATATTAGAATAATTTATTAAAATGCAAGCAGATACTAGAAAAAAGAATGTATTTAGTGAGCTAATACTAGGAATGCTAGAGTAATATATGTATTCTGTATGTATAATTATAATCATTTTCAATTCAAAATTAGCTGGTAATATGTTGAAATAAGTCTCTTATGCTTATCAAGGCTGCTTTTATTTGATCAAAATTACAGTAAAAAACAGTAATATTGTAAATATTATAAATTCCAATAAGTTATCATACTAAGATATGTAAAATCGAATTTCTCGTGAGATAAAGCTGGATGTTCAGCATCATCTCCAGTCTTCAGTGTCACATGATCTCAGAAACCATTCTAATATGTTGAAGCTCAAGAAACATTTCTGATAATGTTCAAGGTGATATTGCAATAGTTTTGTGGAACCGTCTACTTTGTCCACAGGAATCATGAGGAAGCAAGTTAGAAGGAACAGCATGTATTTGATTTTTTTTTTTCTGTATACAATTATAAAAGACATACTGTCAACTTTGATCAAGTTATGAGTCCAATTTGAATGGTACTCCAAACTTTTGAAGGTTATTGTATATAACCAATTTATAAAATAATTTTATTACAATTCATGTAGGTAAAGAGTACGTGTGTATGAAGTGTTCTTAATATAATTATTTTTATTATATAATATAATTGGGTTTTATTTACATTTAATATATAATATTTTGTATTATTATATTAATATTTTAATATATTATTTTAGTTATATAATAATTTTGACATTCTATAAATAATACATAGTAATATATGTAAAAACAGTAAAGTTCCGATATTTATATTTGTGACAAATAGGCATATTTTGAATATGTCTATAAATGCGATTTATAATGTACATATAAAGGCATATTCTTATTATTTATCGAAAGAGTGTCGTGGAACCTTGGTTTTAAGATGGTGAATGAAGAGTTTGCGAATGATCCTGCACTCGGTCAGGGGAGGTCCGATCTCCTCCTCGGTCTCTTCAGAGCGGTGGGCATTGATCTTCTGTCAACGGATCAGCCTTTCCTCCAGGGAAAACCATTCAAGCTGGCGTGTGGCTTCGCTGCAACACAAAAACCACGCTCATGCCAGAATACGATTTTACAGCAAGACAGTAATGAACATGAATTGCATTCAATTCATTCATCAAACATAATTAATTAATGAATTCATTAATTATTAATTAAAACATTAGCATTCATCATTGAAACATCATTCATCATTCCAACCAGGCATTCATGCAAAATGATGAATTATCCTAACATAATTCATTTAAATATTCAGAATTTATTCATTCAACAAACCATTATTAAATTCATCATTCATCATCAAACATTAATCGTGCATCAAATCAGTTAGTGCATCATTCATTAATCGAACATTCATTCATTCAAACATTAATTAATTAATTCAATCATTTGTGTTGTTTCTTACAGAAAAAAAAACTTAAAGTAGATAAAAACTTCATGAAACATTATTGAAAATCACGTATGAACTAGGAACTTTATACAGTGCAAATAAATATTACAATGGCTGCGTCTGAAAGCTCTAAAATGCTGTCTTTGGAGGACACATTCCAAGGTAGGAAGGCATCAAGGCATGTCCGAATCCAAAGTTGATGGTTGAGCTAAAAAATGGTTGAGCTAAAAAATAAAGATGGTGTCTGAAAGTTGCGTATGGTGGTCAGTTTGTGTGTAAATGTACTTTTGACCAACTGTTGAGTTGTTCTAGCAAGAAATCAGGTATTCTAGAAATTAAATATTGGTTTAGTGATCACCAAAACTCTGCACGAGCCTATGGCAACACAGCCTGCCAGAGCCAATTTGGGTGGGGCATCTGGCTATATAAAGCGTGCACTTCGACATAGGATCCTCAGGTTACTCGACTGAAGCGACGACGAGTCGTGCAGCTACATAGCACTGCCAGCAACGCAGTACTCGTTCCCGTACCTCAGAGAACCAAGGTTACGTCAGTAATCGAGTATGTTCCCTTTCGATACTTCACTCGAGCTGCGTCGTGCCGAAGATGCTTTGGGAACCAGTACCTAAGTTCGCCGTGCTATGTTAGAGGAAACGACCAAGGCTTGAATTGCCTGAGCCCAAAGCGGGCAGGGACCAAGAATGGCAGGGAAGGCCCCACAGGAAGCGGAAGGGCCAACCAAGAGGCCGGCCCAGCACAAGTAAAGTTTCCACGAAAAGTCGTTGACAGCCTCAAAACCCATGGGGGCCAACCTGGAAATGTGGACAGCGAGTCCCAGCACGGCCGCTGCATCACATTTCTGCAAGGGAACAAATCGAACTAGACTAGCCCAAGCCCAGGAAGAGACGTATGTTGAGTGGGCTCTTCTCCCCTGGGGCATGGTCGACCCACCGAAGAGTACGCTATCTTGATAGCATCAATTATCCATGTGCGAAACCGACACTGAGGGGCAGAATAGATTCAGATCTTGGGCATGGCTCGAAGGAGGAGCACCGAAAGAACTATCACTGTGCTTTGACTGGAGTCGAGAGACTTCAGGTAACCGATACCATTGGACGGGGACAAGCGATTAGTCAACAGAAGAGAAGGACGGCAACGCGTGAGTGTTTTGCATAATACTTGTTACAGATCTGTTGTTTAAATTATTACTTGATGCTAGGAAGAAATATTTAGTTTTCTACCTATTTCTACTTTGTATTTTGCTGTAGTTTGTAGTTTTGATTGCACTTACTGGTAGTGCTAATAATTGCCTCGCTTAGAAGAGCCTCGTGTTGTTATCTGTGTTGTTATTGCATTGCTCCCTTCCGGGATTAAGTGCGAACTGTGTTAGAGTGGACGATTTCCCTGCATAGGCATTGGCTGTGTAATTAGAGAAGGCAGGCCAAGCTGTTCACTTACTTATTTACTTGATGCTTGTGCGCTGACGCAGAACATCAGCGGAAGTGTTCAGACCTTCTCGGGGAAGACCAACAAGAAAAAAGACCTGAACTACATTGCGCGACCACGAGCTACAACTTCTGAAATCACAACTTAAGTATACAGTATATTTTATCCTCGATATTACACATCTCCTCTTACTGTCCTCTCTTTTCCATTTCTATCATGTGTTTCCAAACCATTCCGCCTGTCTCTTGACAATGCTCTAACATCACACGCAGACGCCAACGCAATCTTGCTAACCTGCATTCTATCTCTACATCCTCTACTGCACCTCTTTGTTTCTCTATGGGTCTCTGGAATTGTCGGTCAGCTGTCAACAAAGCAGACTTCATTTATGCTTTTTCTTTACAATCCACACTCAGCATCTTGAGCTTGACTGACACCTGGATTCGTCCGGAAGACTCAGCAACCCCAGCTGCTCTATTTAACAATTTATCTTTCTCTCACACCCCCCGTCAGGTTGGAAGGGTACTGGCCTTCTCATTTCTAATAATTGGAAATACTCAACCCACTCTCCCCTATGCAATTATACCTCCTTTGAATATCATGCAATCACTGTAACAGCTCCTATAAAACTCTAGGTTGTGGTAATCTACCGCCCCCCTGGCCAAATTCTAGCCACCTTTCTAGAGGAGCTGGACGGGCTGCTGTCCTCATTCCCAGAGGATATCAGTCCACTTTTAGTCTTTGGCTACTTCAACATTCATCTGGACAAGCCTAATGCTACAGACTTCCATTCACTCCTTTCTTAATTTGATCTCAAACGCCTTACCACTACAATCACGCACAAATCAGGCAACCAACTTTACCTAATTTACACATGCAATTGTATTGCAGACAACATTTCGGTAAAACCCCTACACATCTCTGACCATTTTTTCATTACATTTCAACTACATTTTGTTACCTGTGCACCACCAACCCCTATACCGGTTACTTTTAGACGAAACCTAAGCTCCCTTTCCCCCTCCCATCTTTCCTCAGTAGTATCCTCCTCTCTTCCCTCACCTATTCAGTTCAGTTCATAGCGAACACTCTAAAAATGATTTGTTTTCAACCAGGTGGTATCATTGGGTCTTATACTAGAAAAAGCGAGTTATCATTACGACCTCTATAACTGGACTATGTAGGCATGCTAGGGGTTGTCCTGCATCTTCAATAAACAAGCTTCAGGTAGTCCAAAATGCAGCGGCTAGTGTGCTTACCAGGTCAAGAAAATATGATCATATTACCCCAATTTTACAGTCTCTGCACTGCTACCTATTAAGTTCCGTATCAGTTACAAAATATTATACCTACCTATAAGGCCCTAATGGGTAGTCCGGTACTAACTAGTCTTCTACCACACTACAAACCATCACGGTCCCTAAGGTCGCAAAATTCTGGACTTTTGGTAGTATCTAGGATAGCAACGTCCACTAAAGGAGGTAAAGCTTTTTACATTTGGCTCCCAAACTCTGTAATAGCCTTCCTGATAAAGTTCGGGGTTCAGACACACTCTCTCTATTTAAATCTATATTAAAGACACATCTCCTTAGCCAAGCATTCAAATAATGCATCTCAAAATCTTGTACTGCAGTTATATCTGATCAAATGCACATTAATATTCTTTAGCTTGGGTTAAACAAATAAAATTTACTTGGTTGGAACAGCAGCTATGCTAAATATGTCTCTATTTGTTTCTCTGTTTCAATCCCGTGGTAACTAGGATTTACACAAACTTCAGTCTGGATCCAGAACACCTGAGAAGAGATGACCTCAGAGGACCTCAGATGATGCCAACCATGAAAAAACATACAGAACTACCAAATTCTGCTATAAGTTTGATTGCATCATATAAAAATTGTTGTTAATAGTGTTCATCGTCTGTTTTATTACGTCTTAAATGATTACGTATTTAATGATTTTCCGTACATTCTGCCATCTGTACCATTAAACGACAGTCCATGATAAGTACCACAAAATTGTAGAAACTGAATTTGCTGAAGTTGCTTGCAACGATTTGTAGCGTCGAAAAAAGCCGTATACAATATAAATTGATGATTGACAGTGGTATAAAGAAATCTATTTAGATTTATTAGACTGTTTTATGACTGTAATTGGCATCTGAATAAAAAAAATATAATACATGCTTTACATTTTTTTGCCTTTCTTGTAAAACGTACATCTGAAACATCGTTGAAACACCAACATTATATCGTTAGCATTTATTTTAGGCAAATATACTAATGTGCGCCAACTTTACAGGGGGTGGTGGTCTAATAAATTTGTTAAAGGGGTCCTATTATGCTCTATTACAAAGTCTTGAATTTGTTTTGGGGTGTACTAGAAACCGGGTTTCCCAACCTTTTTTCCGTTGCGGCACCTTGGAAATTTTAACAAACTTGTGGCACTCTACAAAATAAATTTTGTCACAATATTTGCTTTTCTAACTTCGATGTGATAATTTGAAAGTATAGATATTCTGTACAACAGGGAAGAACTGCAGAATATAATGTCATACAGATATTTAATATTATTTAAAAAAATGTGTCCATCAATGGTGACAATCAGTAGGCCAATTTCTAATGAAGAGACCAATTTATATGACAGATTTTAATGTAGGCTTTAATTCATATGTAAACATTGTTTTAATTACCATTATAACTTAAACTATCTCACAAAGTTATTTTAGTTTTTTTTAAGTTTTTTTTATTTCAGTGGGGTTAATTTTGGTGCAGTTAGCACAAGATAGCTGATTCAAAATTTGGAATGAATAAAAAGGACAAGTAAAGCAATCCCAGTACTAAAAAAAGAACAAATAAGAGAAATTAATAATGATAGCAACAAATAAAAACTAATGACAGGCTGCGAATTAAATAAATTCTTTTAGTTTTTCATTGTAGATCGAACGTAGGGTTAAGATTTTTTTTACCAATATCCAATTAATGTTCGTCCTAGAAAGCTATATTATCAACAACAAGCATAACCATAACGGGGTGGTTGCAGATCAGAATGAGAGGGCAGCGGTAAAGAGTTGCTCATATACCACACCAGGACAAACACAGTAGGCTATTGCAGGACCAGAAACAAATACATTGTAGGACCACTATGTCAAAGATGATGAACATAGCAGTACAGTTTGATGGGGTATGGTCTGTTCTGGGCAAGACCTTCCTGCGCCTCCTTGCAGCCTAGCATGGAGAGAAGCAGAGAGAGACCAGCATAACCCAGGTAGACAGAACAGAACTAAACATCAAGCGTATTGCAGATATTTAAAGTTCCACTCATGATGTACACATTTAGCAGGGGAAGAAGCAGGCTGAATCCGACTGACAGAGGGAGAGGGGGGTGGAGGAGGGTATATGAGCTATTGAGCACATGCGGAAAACTGATGATAATTACTGAGGACATTATATACAGTATGAATGCTCGATACGGTCGTATTTCCATAGGTAGATGGGGACAGCTGAAGTGCAGTGAGGCGACTTGACGAGTGCCTGCCAGAAACTAACGAATAAGCTTGATTGTACACATGATGTTCCCTGTGGCTCAATTTTTGAGTGGCTTTGCTGTTCGAGTTCGCAATGAACGGTATTATGAGTGGAGGACGAGCGGAGTGCAACACATGAGCGGGTAATACGCAGGAAGCGCACCAAGTGAAAGGAAACCTGAGCGGTGGTGAACTAATTTTCGCAGCCCGAAATTGCGTGCATCTCTAATTATTGGCGACATCAGAAGTGGATATTATATAATAGATGCTCTTTTTAACATTTTAGCAATTTAAAAATATTACAAAATGATTTTTTACACGGCACACCGGTTGGGAAACACTGCTCTAGAATGCTCTCATGTGGGGGGGGTTAGAAAAACACATATTTCACATAATACATTATTAAAATACCTTTCTCCCCAGGCTGGCACAAATGGCTTGATTAGTTCCGGGTTTGATGACGGCCCGCCTTCCGAAAAACAGAATGTGTTGTGATTGGTTAGCTTTCCCAGTGTGTTGTGATTGGCGAACAGTTTAGACAGTGTTTCAGTACTGCCACACCTCTTGACAAAGCAGCAAGTTTCATCTGCTCCGGTATAGTTAAGGATGACGTCAATATCGCCATATCGATTTGAACCTTATTCGGACCCAGAGGATCGCGCAGAATGATATTCTAATGGGACGCTTTGTGATATCACAAAACCCGGAAAACAAAACGCTGTAGTCCAAACGAGCCATTCGTTGTAGTTCTTGAAAAGGGATTTAAAAAAAAACGAAATATCTCCCTTCGGAGTGGACTTTGAGATTTGTAACTTTCTAGATCTTTCTTTATGCCCAAACAACAACACACTACACACTACTAAAATCAAACAGTGAAAAGGCATAATATGACCCCTTAAAGCACTGTGAGTTGCTATTATAGAGCGAAAAAAGCCTCTCGATCGCCCTCTGGAGGAGAAAAGAAGAGAGGATGAACTGTGAAAAAGCAACAACAAAAATGATCTACTGGTCCCTCTTTTTCGTAAGCAAGTGAATAAATAAATAAATATATATTTACGGTGAGTGTTTTATGTACACCTTACAGCTTTCATCTTTTCATCTTTACTCATGTTTTAACTCACCATTGAAACATGGTGCTTAAATACAATAAATAATGTATATGAATGTCAAATGATCTTATGGTAAAATGTTTTATTATAATAATAATAATAATAACATAAAATGAAAAAGGTGGAGATTTTACATAGTTTTAGACAACTTTTACAACTTTTTTCAAGTCCAGCAAGTATGAGGAATCAAGATGTATTGTAAAGAAATGCTGTGAGGGCGCTTCAGAAATGTTTTCCAGAGCACCTGTGGCCTAACTTGGATTTTCCCAGCTGTATGGGGCAGAACAAATTTTCGCCACACGTCCGAGTTAATCATCATCAGAAACTTCAGTGCACTCAAACTGAACAGCTCTCCTGTTTAATTTAGCTTATTGCCAAAAATAATTCACATTTGAAATGTTACAGAACGGCTTTTATCTCATTTGGCTTCTGTTATTATTTGGGTTGAGCAACAGTGGAGCGCTGAACGACCCTCATCCAGAGCTCTCCGATCAGGAGCTTTTCTGGGGAGCCGATCAGTATGACTTTTCCATCATGCTGCAGCATGGAGACCTCCAGTGCTACTGGCACTTTGCTCACTTCGGTGAGCGCTTCTACTTAAACTTCATGGTAAGACAACTTTCTACATGGAAATATTGGTATGGTCTTGAATCCTTCGCATGTTGTAGCTCACTGTGTGTTTGTTCAGGTCCAGCTGGTGACCGGTGTGGCTCTGGACAGACATCTCTCTGTGACTGTTAATGCTCCAAGCGGTTTAATAGTCGGCAAAGTTGACGATGCAAGTGGTCAGATTGCCTTCAATGTTAAGGAGACTGGTGAGTCTCTCTTTGATAAGAGTTATATATATGCTGCTGGGTTATGAACAGGTTTTTTATTTATTCATGCAAAGGTCATATGGATCATGCAGTGCATGAGAACTTTACAAAATAATCTTTAACCCATTTGTGCCCAAATTTTTCTGAATGGTTTCATGCATATAGTCATGTTAATAGTATCCTATGTGAACATGTTCTGCATTTATTTTCCCCGGGGTTTTTTTGTTTGTTTGTTTCTTGAAAATTGCATTTGAATGTGCGGCAACTATAGTTGCCGGTGGGCAAATATGCTGTATGCACCACTTCAATGTCAAATTTGAATAGGAGGAGAGCTTTTGGCATCCAACTCAAAATAACTGCTTTCAACAGATCACTATTTATTCATAAACAAATTTATCATGCATAAAAGTCGAAGAACATTCGATGCAAACCCCAAAAAAGTTTCATCTTGCTTATAATCATACTATACTTTGTGATGTAAATATGTAAAATATCACATTTTATGAATAGGCACATATTGATTAGGTCAAATGGATTAACCCTGACAAAAGCCGATATTCATGAAATTACTTATATTTACTTTTAAATCATATGATTTTAAATAAATCGTGTAGGCTACACCATAAGTGTTTATTATATTAGTATTGAAATGCAGGTATTCCTTCTAGAGCTGAGTTAGTTAAATGAAATTCATAATAAAAAAATGAATTGAATGAAGAAAATATTACATCTATATAATTATAAAAGGTATACCTGAAAGAAAATTACACTCTTTTTTTTAGGCCCATAGTATTCAGTGGCTGACTGTAGTAGGTGATTTCATATAATAATGTAAATGTAAACTCATTACTTGTCTGAATATTAACATTATAATAGAATCATAAGCTACTAGTCATAAAAAAGAATTAGGGTCCTTGACCAATTAGAATAAAACACATCCAAACTGGATAAAGGGGCCTCAATATTTTGCCCCTTACAATACATAATGTCATAAAAGGGAGAAAAAGATCATCTACAGCAATTAATCCCATGCGTTAGCTCTTTATCTTTTCATTCTTCCCTTTGTGTGACTGACGGAAGTTTGTAAGCTGCTGCTGTCACTTGAAAGCTGGAAATTCCCACCCCCCATGGCAAAAGCAGACACAGAAGTGGAGCAGTAGAGCTGTGGAAAGATTGCTCCCTCATCTCCTCCTTTTGACAGATTTATTCCCTATCAAATTAAGGTCTACTGTACAGTAGAGATGTCACTTAAAGGGTTAAGTTATGTTTTAGGTTGGATATTATGAAAGCAAAAAGCAGAAAACAAGACCAATAACCTTGATTTATTAACCTATTAACACTCCATTTCCCCATGATAAGTTTATTACTTGCATACTTTGCTTAAGTATACAAAAAATAAAAACGAAGATGTTTGTTTGGATGATTCTAGCCGTCATGCATTTTGTATGTATATATATATATATATATGTCAACAAAAAGTACTTATTAGTAACATGAAAATTACATTTCTTTGGGAGGGGTTGCCTTCGCCATGCTTCCTGGAAGTAGGGGTAGGAACTTAACAGCCTCATGTGACAGGAAGAAAGTGAATACCTTTTTTTTTTTCTTGAAATCCTTTATTTGGTTGTTTGCTTGCATGTCATTGAGAAATTAACATCTAGAAAAATACTTACAAAAGGAAAATGACAACTATAAACTGCGGCAACTATAGTTGCCGGTAAGTGCCATATTGATTTTCAAGCTCTGAGAAAACAAAGAAGAATAAAACATAAAATAAATAACAAACACAAACAAACAAATAATCATCTTTATCTGTGCAGGCTTTTATCAGATGTGCTTCAGTAATTTCCACAATCGCTTCGGGAGCATGCAGGTTTTCCTGAACTTTGGTGTGTATTACGAAGGACAAAAGGAAGAAGAGAAGAAAAGGAAAGAAGAGGACATGAAACAGATAAATAGTACACTGTCCTTCATTGAGGTAATAAACAACTACATCCAGCAGCAACAAGCACATCCTTACCATAATGTCACTTCCTATTAATTATCAAAACCTCCTCGCCCTTATATTTTAATTATTCATTCATTTCTTTATGGAAAACGATGTGAAATATTTAATAGATTTGGTGTTTTTTTTTTTTTTTCACAGCCAACTCAATAAAATGACATTGAGCAATTAATTTAATTGTGACATAGTAAGTCCTTGAATGTTGTTCACATTTCTCAAATCTTCATGTAGGAAAGCAGCAGCAGGCTGCAGAGGTTTGTCTTCCACATGTGGCGTCATTATAACTACGAGCGAATGAGACGCGGCACTGATTTCTACCTGCTTCAGTCCAACTCCACTTATGTGAACAGCTGGTCTGCTGTCCAGAGTCTGCTCATCCTCACAGCTGGATACCTGCAGCTCTACTGCCTCAAGAGGCTCTTCAATACCAAACCAGCAGAGGGAGACAAGCCCTGCTGTTAACATCGACATTAAACCTGTCTCTTACTTCAGCCCTACATGAGTATTTTGTTCACTTTTATGTCCCAAGAGTGAATTTAAACAAACTAAAACTAAATGATTTCAATTTTTTCTTTGGTTATTTGAATATTATATTAAAATTGACTTCTTCATGAATTTGTTGTTCTTTGTTATGACTTTCAATGTTAAAATGTAAAATTCATTATAATAATAACTATTACAATACATTACAATATTCATTATTCTGACTGTCTCATGACTCATAACAGTTTCCCCCCAATAAAGAATTGTTCAAAATGGAAAACCAAGGTAAATATAACTTGTGAGCAGAATATTTTTGAGTCATTTACAATCAAGCTATAATTTTACTGAATTATGAGAAAAGTGTGAAAATATTATTTGATTGTGTGAACTCCAAAAAGGAAAGGAAAGGACAGGAAAGTCATCAGAGCTTAGTCCTACATCCATACTACACTATAATGTAACTGTTTGACCCCTTTGGACAGTTTTCAATTCAGGTTGAGTCAAAGTGACTCCTTTGGATGCTGAACAAAAGAAAATAAAGACAATTTGTTTGTTAATCACCTTTATATCAGAATATTGGTATATTAAAATGGTAAAAACAACAATAGCTTAAAGGGTTAGTTCACCCAAAATTGAGAATTCTGTCATTAATTACTTGCCTTCATGTCGTTCCAAACCCGTAAGACCTTCGTTCATCTTCGGAACACAAATTAAGATATTTTTGAAGGAACTGAGAGCTCTCTGACCCTCCCATAGACAGCCAGGTAACTACCACAATCAAGGTCCAGAAAAGTAGCAAGGACATCGGTAAAATAATCCTTGTGACATCAGTGGTTCAACTGTAATTTTTCGAAGCTACAAGAATACTTTTTGTGCGCAAGGAAAAAAAAAACGACTTTATTCAACAATTCGTCTCCTCCGCGTCACCCTACACTCCCCTACACATAGAAGAACCTTTTTGTCTAAATGGTTCCATAAAGAACCTTTAACATCTGAAGAACCTTTCTGTTTCACAAATGTTCTTTGTGGCAAAAGAAGGTTCTTCAGATTATAAAAAGGTAAGAAAGAGATGTTTTTTTTAAAGAACCTTTGACTGAATGGTTCTTTGTGGAACCAAAAATGGTGCGTGCGGCTGACACAGAACAACATACGCTGTTTGCATTCAGTGGATCCTCTCCAAATTTTTGAATAAAGTCGTTTTTTTTTTG
Organism: Sinocyclocheilus anophthalmus; assembly: GCA_018155175.1. Classification (NCBI taxonomy): domain Eukaryota; kingdom Metazoa; phylum Chordata; class Actinopteri; order Cypriniformes; family Cyprinidae; genus Sinocyclocheilus; species Sinocyclocheilus anophthalmus. The sequence goes on along the minus strand of JADLZN010009124.1, from coordinate 72,780 downwards.
CGCACAAAAAGTATTCTCGTAGCTTTGTAATATTACGGTTGAGCCCCTGATGTCACATGAATTATTTTACTGATCTCCTTTCTACTTTTCTGGACGTTGTTCATGGTAGGACCCTTGCTGTCTATGGGAGGGTCAGACAGCTCTCAGATTCCATCAAAAATATCTTAATTTGTGTTCCGAAGACATAGTAGACTAAAAATAACAGCGATATGAAACTATTGAATGCTCCTGCTCTGAGAGCAGCATATAGTACACTAAAAATAACAGCGAGATGAAACTATTGAGTACTCCTGCTCGCAGTGCTAGGGTGGGAGATGTATAATTTTGACTGATGAAATGTTGCGGAGGCTTGAACGAGTTATGTGATCGCATATATCGGCTTCACAGACAGCGGGGTAAGTTAGCACAGGAAAAGCATGGTTTACCAGTTATCCCATTAGCAGCTTTGGTGCGGTGGAACTGTAGCGTCAAAAAAAAAAAAAAAAAAAAAAAAAAAAAAAAAAAAAAAAAACAAAAAAAAAAAAAAAAAACAAAAAAAAAAAAAAAAAAATCAAAAATGCATACGATCATTAATATTTAGACGATGATTATTAGTTTTGTGCATTTTCAATATTCCCCAATTATCTTGGTAAACTTCGGAGGCTGTTTATGTGTGATTTTTAGATTAATATTTTTAGATTTATATTAATAAAATATATCGTAAATTCACTTACCTTACAATAAATGTGATCTCCGACGAGCAGTCGATAACGTATCTCTGTAGATTCCCTCCAAATTTCCAAATGTCTTGACCCCGCCTCTGATACAATTTCATTGGTTGAATCTTTCAACCAATCATTTTCCTTTCTGCCCTTAGAACAACTTTGAGTAAGTAAAACTCCCATGAGCTAAGTTTAGGGTAAATGTAGGTGCGGACGGGTAGGTTTCGGGTAGGGTAGGTGTAGGTATGGACATTAAAAAAAGCCTCAAACCACATGAATAAGATGGTGGTAACACAATCTGATATGTAGCATCTTTCACTATTGATTTGTGCTACCTTTCTTTTTAATGGAAGGTAGCACAATCTGAGCGGGTAGCACAAATCATCAGAACACTGGCACGCAATGCTTCGGTCTGTGCAGTGCTGCATGAAGTCAAACACACCTATTGGTACCACAACATGATCGCTGTACCACCTGACCACTGCAGATTCATTTTGCAGTTGATAGTGTCGCCATAGAAATGCACAATCCACTCGCAATTAGGCTACCTTAATTATTATGACATGGCTTGAACACAGCATTCAGCTCATCCAACCCCAATCAAACACACCTGAACAAGCTAATCAAGGCATTCCAGATTACTAGAAAGCTACAGGCAGGTGAGTTTGATCAGGCTTGGAATTGACCTGATCTCCTTTGATCTTTAAAACCCTTCTTTTACAGAGGTCGATATTGCAGCAACACGTATTCATTTTAGTTTTGTGTGTTTCGCTGTCCTTTTTTCCTGACGCACCAATTCAGTGCCTTTTCCAGCAGAGATCGTTGTGAGATCGCAGGTCGGGAGGATGACAGCTCGAGTGTATTTCTCGTTGACTGCTGTTTTATCGTGTCTGTTTGGATACTTGAGCATAACTCATGCTATTCAGAGACGAACCACAGGTGAGAAGATCTGTTGACTTAATTTCACAGCCTGAAGAAATGCAAAAATAAGTGACTCTCGGTCTTTGAAAGTAATTAACAGATTAGGAATGAGTTGTAGGTAAATACACTTGATTTGAAGCAGACATATGTAAAATTTGTATTTACGTTTGAGACTCATTGTAAAACCCCTGATTTTCAAACACTGAAACCGCACTCCCTGGTCTCCTCTAATGATCCTCTTGAATCCTCTAGTGGACGGTTTCTGTCCGGTGAGGCTGACGGTCGTGCCATCCCGTCTAGGATGTTCTTCTGATAAAGACTGCCCTGGAGGACACAAATGCTGTCGATTTGACACTGGGCCTGTTTGCGTGCTGCCTGTTTTCAGTGAGTTAAACATCTAATAATGGCCGCTAATGTCGTCTCCCCCCCCCCCCCCCCCCCCAAAAAAAATGCAGAGTAACACATTGAATTAAATTAGTTTTAAGCAGAGACTTTGCCTTTAGTTGTTCTCGTCAGTAGTTTCTGAATTCATCCTTTAGGATAGTTAAGCGCAGGATGGCTTTACAAAAAGAGGATTAATACTTAGAATATAGTTCCTTTTGTAGGTTAAACTGGCTATTCATGCTTTGAATGTTTCGTGCTGTATATTGAAGTGGCATACTGTCTATATGCACAAACTAAAGCTGACTATCTGTGTCCACGCAGTGAAGCCGGGTCAATGTCCCAAATCGAAGAACATTCCACTGTGTGCTGAAGGCTGTTTCCATGATGGCCAGTGTCCTGCCACAAAGAAGTGTTGCCCAACCACCTGTGGCCATGCATGCAGTGAACCACGTGGTCAGGGAAGAGGTCAGGCAAGTTTGCAGCGGCCAGGGTCAGGGAAGCGGCCATGGCCAGGGTAGCGGTTATGGTCAGGGAAGCGGCCAGGGCCAGGGAAGCGGCCAGGGCCAGGGAAGCGCTTCTGGTCAGGGAAGTGGCCAGGGCAGCGGAAGCGGCCCAGGTCCAGGGAATCGGCAGGGCCCGGAAGCGGCCAGTCAGGCCAGGGAATCGGCCAGGGCCAGGCCAGGGAAGCGCCAGGCCAGGGGCCGGAAGCGGCCAGGGCCAGGGCCAGAAGCGGCATGTCCAGGGCCCAGGGAACGGCCAGGGCAGGCCAGGGAAGCGTCAGGCACAGGGCCCGGGGAAGCGTCCATGGCCAGGGCCAGGGAAGCGGCCAGTGCCATGGGCCAGGTAAGCGCAGGTCCGGGCCCAGGGAAGCGCCAGGGTCGCGCCAGGGTACAGGCAGGGAGAGCGGCCGGGTCAGGGCCAGGATAGCGGCCAGGTTCCTGGAAGCGAGCCAGGGGTCCAGGGCCATGGTCCGGGCCATGGAAAGCGCCAGGGTCCTGTACAGGAAGCTCCAGGTCGGGCCTGGAAGCGCCATTGTGCAGGGCCCGGAGCGGCCTGTCAGGGCCAGGGAAGCGGCCAGGTCATGGCCAGGTCATGGCCAGGGAAGCGGCCGGGTCAGGGCCAGGAAGCCGGCCAGGTCGGGCCAGGGAAGCGGCCAGGGTCAGGACCGGACAGGTACTGGACGCGGCCAGTGTGGTCAGTGCAGGGCCAGTAAGTGAGCGGCCCAGGTCAGGCCCGGGACAGGGAAGCGGCCAGGTACAGGAACGGCCAGGGCCAGGGACAGGACAGGGTCAGGGCCAGGCCCATGACAGGGTCAGGGCAGGACATGGTCAGGGACAGGGTCAGGGCCAGGGACAGGGAAGGGGCCAGGGTCAGGGCCAGGGACAGGGTCAGGGCCAGGGACAGGGAAGGGGCCAGGGTCAGGGCCAGGGACAGGGAAGGGGCCAGGGTCAGGGCCAGGGACAGGGACAGGGAAGGGGCCAGGGCCAGGGCCAGGGACAGGGAAGCGGCCAGGTACAGGGAATCGGCCAGTGCCAGGGCCAGGACCGGGAACCGGCCAGGGGCCAGGGACATGGACAGGAGCGGCCAGGGTCAGGGCCAGGGACGGGAAGCGGCCAGGGTCAGCCATGGACAGGGCAGGAACGCCAAGGTCAGGTACAGGGCCAGGGCCAGGGAAGCCGGCCCGGCCAGGGACGGGAACGTCATGGTCAGGGCCAGGACAGTACGCGGCCAGGACGGGAAGCGGTCAGGGCCAGGGTCAGGGCCAGGGACAGGGTCAGGGCCAGGGACAGGGAAGGGGCCAGGGTCAGGGACAGGGAAGCGGCCAGGGCCAGGGACAGGGAAGCGGCCAGGGCCAGGGCCAGGGCCAGGGAAGCGGCCAGGGCCAGGGCCAGGGCCAGGGACAGGGACAGGGAAGGGGCCAGGGACAGGGAAGCGGCCAGGGCCAGGGACAGGGAAGCGGCCAGGGCCAGGGCCAGGGACAGGGAAGGGGCCAGGGTCAGGGACAGGGAAGCGGCCAGGGCCAGGGCCAGGGACAGGGAAGCGGCCAGGGCCAGGTCCAGGGACAGGAAGCGGCCAGTGCCAGGCCAGACAGGGGAAGCGGCCAGGGCCAGGGTCCAGGGACAGGGAGCGGCCAGGGCCAGGCCAGGGACATGGAAGCGGCCAGGGCCAGTGCCAGGGACAGTGAAGCGGCCAGGGCCAGGGCCAGGACGGGAAAGCGCCAGGGCCAGGCCGGCAGGGAAGCGGCCAGGGCCAGCCATGGAACGGGAACGTCCAGGCCAGGACAGGGAAGCGGCCAGGCCAGGGCAGGGACAGGGAAGCTAGCAGGGCCAGGCCAGGGGACAGAAGCGCCAGTGGCCAGGGCAGGGACAGGTAGCGGCCAGGGCCAGGGCCAGGCCGGGAAGCGTCAGTTCCAGGGACAGGGCAGGCCAGGGCCAGGGACGGTAAGCGGCCGGGCCAGGGCCGGGACAGGGAAGCGGCCAGGGCCAGGCAGGGACAGTGCAGGCCCAGGGAAGCGCCATGGTCCGGGCCAGGCCAGGGTCAGGACAGAATCGGCCAGGGTCATGGACAGGGAAGGTCCAGGGTCAGGGTACAGAACGGCGCAGGACATGGTCATGGTCAGGGACAGGGAAGCGGCTCCCGGGTCAGGGACGGAAGCGGCCAGGTCATGGACAGGGTCAGGCCAGGGCCAGGACGGGAGCGGCCAGGCCAGGGCCAGGGACGGGAAGCGGCCAGGGCAGGACAGGCCAGGGCAGTACATGTGGGGGGGGACATGGAAGCGCCAGGTCCGGGCCAGGCCAGGGCAGGGACAGAGACAGGTAAGCGGCCAGGGCCCAGGCCATGCCAGGGTCAGGGTCAGGGTCAGGGCCAGGGTCAGGGTCAGGGACAGGGTCAGGGCCAGGGCCAGGGACAGGGAAGGGGCCAGGGCCAGGGCCAGGGACAGGGTCAGGGCCAGGGACAGGGAAGCGGCCAGGGCCAGGGCCAGGGCCAGGGACAGGGTCAGGGCCAGGGACAGGGAAGGGGCCAGGGTCAGGGCCAGGGAAGCGGCCAGGGTCAGGGCCAGGGCCAGGGAAGCGGCCAGGGAAGCGGACAGGGCCAGGGAAGCAGCCAGGGCATCGGTCAGGGAAGCGGTTATGGTCAGGGAAGCGGCCATGGCCAGGGAAGCGGCCAGGGAAGCGGCCAGGGCCAGGGCCGGAAGCGGCCAGGGTCAGGCCAGGGCCAGGGCAGGGAAGCGGCCAGGGTCGGGCCAGGGCCCAGGAATGGCCAGGGCAGGCCAGGGAAGCGGTCAGGGCCAGGGTCAGTGCCAGTGCCAGGGAAGTGGCCAGGGACATGGTCAGTGCCAGTGCCAGGGAAGCGGCCAGGGACATGGTCAGTGCCAGTGCCAGGAACAGGGTCGGTGACATGGTCATTGAAATGGCCATGGGAATTTTGCATTACACTTACTGGAGATCTTTTCAATTCAGTGCTTTATTCATATGGCATATTTTCCCTGTTTGCTCAAACAGTTTAGAAAATTCTTTCCCCCGACCTCAAATAAAAATAATTGCTTGAGTAAATGGTTGGTGTTTTTGGTATTTTGGCAGTTTTTCACATAACTGCTTTCTGGCGTCAGTGGTTTAAGTTCCTCTCCCTGAGACCTGGGGGCTGTTTCATGAAACTAGTTTACCAAATAAGCCAGGCCTATTTCAGTTATTCTGACTTATTGTCACTTGATTTGGTTTCATAACGCAAAATTACCATAGCTCAGTCACTCTGGCAACTTATGCTGGGAAACTAATCTGGTCTGGAGCAGGTTAATGCCGAGTTAACACTGCATGATTTTCAAAATTGTCGGGTCACCATTTTCACAATGCACAACTATCTGCGGTAGCAGTCAGTCGCTGCTTTGTTCACATTGCACGATGGATCGGCGACAGGAGGTTACACACTGCGTGACTTTACAATAGGAAGAATTGCCGACAACTCTGTCTGGTCCGCAAAACTACGTTTCGCAACACAACGCATGTGAGAATTGATAAGGAAATAACGAGAGAACCCGCGTGCGTCAGACCGGAGTTCTCGAGCAAGACTGGAATTATTAAAAAAATTTATATAGCCCGCAAATTGTCTGTGAGCTGATTTCCAGCTACAAGGGGAAAAAGAAAAACCGATGATGCAGGGAACTGGGATTAGGTGTTCTGCAAAGAGGTGGAGGTAAATAATTTTGCAGTAACCATTATGATGTTGTGGCTGGTCAAGCAAATATTTGTGCTTGTTTCTGTATGATATAATTGTTCATATCTATTAAAATACTGATATTCTGGTCATTAACTCCTCCCCGAACTTCCCTCTGCCCTGTATCTTGATCTCTCATTGGCTGTAGGCCATTGCCGATGTAGTTCAGTAAGAACTCCTTGCACACAGCGTGATTGCGAATCGCCGACAGCTCCAGATATTTAGCATGCCAAATATTTTGTGGGTGTCGGTGATTCCCTCAGATCGCTTCTTTGATAGTCACTCGTGTGAACGAGCACCAATTTGCCTCCGATTCCGGGCATTTGTCGGCGATTTCGTAAAACCTGTCAGCGAGTGAAAAATCGGATTTTTTAAACGGCACTTCACTTTGATAACATCTGGTTGTGACCTTTAAGTAACTTAATTAGAATTTCCTTTAGGATTTCCACTGTGGTTGGATGCATTGATTACACACATTCTCACCATCGCACCTTCCGAAAATGAAGCGGATTACTGTATGGAATGGAAGGATGCCAGATGGAAGGGTAGTGCAAGATATATGCCGTAACCACCACCATAGCTGTTAAATAAACTAATTATTCACAGTTTATTTGGGAATCTTTGTTCTACAAATACAAGAGCACAAATAATTTTTTCCCCTGTTGTAGAAAAACTCCTTCAGGATTGGTGCAGCTACTACTGCAGCTCCGAAATTGCCTTCTGCTACTCTGAAGGAAATGGGACGGTGGTCCTCATCAGCCTACGAAGGTTATATTAGACCTAATGCTAAAGACATTCTAAATGCCCCAAAACTGATAATCTCTTGAATTTCTAATCTATTGCAGGTGCTGTGTTTTGACTGAGGAGGGGTTTTTCTTCTTTACCACGTATTGTCAGTGTCAACAACTATCGTGGTCCATTAAACAATTATTGCGGCAAAACTCGTGTTCTTAAGCTTGCGCTATACGTCCGCTACTTAGATTAAGCCAGTCGGCAGGGTAGCCAAGGCTCACATTTTGGTAAGTCACTAGATTAAGCCATACAGCATGGTAGCCCGGCACACACAATTATTGTTCACTAGAGTAAGCCGGTCGGCACGGTAGCCGAGGCACACAAAGCTAGTACACTGCCAAAACCAAACTTAATTACATGCACATTCATATTCTAATTGTGTTTTTATCTCTGAGAGTTGTCATGACTGAAATGCAGTAATTCTCTCTGTGTGTGTGTGTTTTCTTTAATTCCAATAAATTTGTTTAATTTTAAGCCAGCAGTAGTAATTTTCAAACAACCCAGCATGTTGGGTCAAACATTTGAGGCAAACCAGCTGGGTTTGTCCATATTTGACCCAGCGCTGGGTTGGCAAAATAACCCAGATTGGGTTGTTTAAGTATTTTTAGAGTGCAGTTATGCCAAAAGAGTATGCTGTCATATTTGATGCCATACCCCAGCAAATACAATTTGTAAGAGCTTATGGAAGTGATTCTTCTGAGTCAATATATGTTTAATGCTCCTAGGGGATGTTGATATTCTTAAACACAGTTGTACTAATAAATATAGGAATATTATAACAGGTGATACAGGTCAAAAGCTTATTGTGGACCAGTCTATTTAGAATTGAAATAAAGCTTGGCGTGTTTGTGAAATATACTCTTTAAATGATAAAGTAAAAGAGGCTATATTTAAAATGTTTCATGGTATATGCAGCTAAAAGTGTGTTAGAGAGATTTAATATGGATATTGATTATTCATGTGATTTGTTTGCTAAGTGGAAAAGGAGTTCATATTACCCATCTATTTCGAAACTGTCTACACAAGGTTTTTTTTTTTTGGGTGGATATGGAAAATTTCACATAAGAAAGTCAGGGTCCAAGCCAAATTTCATCCATTTTCTTCAGGAGACTTATATTTTTTTTCCATGAATATACAGTTGTTGATTACTGAATAAATGGTTTGCACACTCTTGTACATTACTGTTGTATATTTTGTTCTGGTTAATAAAAACAAAAAAGAATTAGGAGAACCAGTGTACTGACAAAACATGCTACCTATCGGAATGCGCTACTGTTTTAAGGGTAAATTTAGGGTAAGTGTAGGTGCGGATGGGTAGGGGTAGGTATGGACATTAAAAAAAGCCTCAAACCACATGATGACTTTTTATGAGGTGCCACAATCGAACGGGTAGCACAAATCATCATGAACACTGGCACGCAACGCTTTGGTCTGTGCAGTGCTGCATGAAGTCGTAATCACGTGATGATGCGCGCATTGCAGCTGGAGGGCAGGAAGTGATTTTTCTCAATAGAAATCACTAGCAGAAACTCCAAATGCCAGTGTTTTGCGTTGTTTATGGATGCTTAAATTGGAAAAACCGAGAAACCACAAGGAGCTTTTATAGTGTACGAAAATGTGTTGTTCATAAGGGGGGAAAATTCAAGAAATTGATTGAAAAACGTGGCTTGTAAACCTGCGGTCGGGAGGAGCGAAGCCGGATAATGCTCGTGTGTGCAAATGGTTAATATAAGATATAATAATATATTAATAAAGAAATATATAAATAGATACAGGGTGACACAGTCAGAATTCACTGAATGCTAAACGCCACACATAAACGACGTAAACAAGATATTGTTTGCAGTTCACGGAATAGTGAGATTGCGATAAATTGAAGTGAGTGACAGCTTTTTAGTGATTAACTTTATATGAAAGCGCTATTTGCTCGCTTTCTAGGCAGGCTATAATCGATTCAGAATTTAAATAAAAGTTGTTTTAGGTGCGCTACAGGACACCAACACCACATGAACCGTAACTTACATGCAGAAAAGTTTCAGGAGTGACATATATCCCGCATCTCTCATATAAATGCGGGATTCACTTTAGAAATAGCTTGTTTACAATCAGTTAGCTTAGCCTATATTCATCGCCTTAATGGCAGGCAAGTATTTCAATTTAGTTTAAAAATCGCTCCTCTTTATAACATAAGGATCACATCCTATGGGCTTACATTTCTGCCACAATTCTGCGTGCGAAAGATCATATTTTGAGTGCACAAAAGTGCATTTTGCACGTGCGCGATCTGAGTTTTGTGGAGAAAATGTTCGTTTCGCAAAGAAAAGTCTTTCGAGCGAACGGAAATCAATTTTGCATTTAAAACACGTTTTTGGATGTGTGCAGACCTTCTCTTTTGCACGTGCAACGTTCCACTAGCTTGCTCACCTTGCGCTCTGTGCTCGCAAAATGCCAACTGCTCGCGTGCTCAACACAACCCAGCGTTACAATGTGCCATAATTCCAGCCAATCAGAGACCGAGGCTGCTAAATTCTGATTGGCTGCCTTGACAACCAGTCACAGCATTCCTTGCATTACCTCGACAGCAGAAGGTGACAAATACAGTGCATGCATAATTATTATGCAAGTTGATATTCTGATCATATTTTTTTCCAAGCACATTTTACCAATAATTATAACTACTATTAATCTTGTATTTAATCAGTTATAACCTATATATTGTTGTTCATGAAGGCTGGAAGTGAAAAAACGCCTTATATTCAGGTGTGCATAATTATTAATGTAGCGAAGAGCTACCTGATACTGTTAGGGCTAGCTTGAATCGCAGTGAACCAGGTGTGTCGGTCAGAACACCACAGAGGGAAGTATTAGTTTGAACAGGTTTATTTTCACAGATGCGATATGATCAACTCCGAGGGGGAGTCAGCCTTTACATGCACATCAGTCTGTGTCTACTAACAAGATGTGGACCAAGAAGCTTGAGGACTGCAGTGGACACAAAGTGGTTTAGGTGATAGAGACGAGGATGGACTCTGGGACTACTGCAAATGAGCATACACAGGTTGCTGAGAATGATGGGAGGCGTGAGCCAGTTAGAGGGGAAACTTTAGCACAGTCTTTAAAGAATCTTGTCTTCTTGAGAGGGCTGGGTGCTTATCAGTTGAAGCATGAAATGTATGATTGTGGTGGAGGGTGTGGTTTCTCTGAAAGAAACAAAAGCAATATAATGAAACCACCATTACAAGTATTATTATTCATATTCAACGATAGGCTGCTCCCCTCTTCCAGTAACATAATGATGTATAAACCCTTGGTATAACATATAACCACATAACTTATAGCATTATAAACATTATAACTTAGAACATTGTGAATAAACATATGTTACAAGAATAGTATGTAGATAATAGCATTACCATGCAACATCGGACAGCTAATAACTGCGTCATCCTTGATAAAGCAAGCATCAATCAGTTAACTAGGATTCGTACTCACTCGTATAGGACGCACTCAACACAAGATACATTCGAACTGAGGCTGATATGAACAATGATGCATGTCTCCAGCACTCATCTATGCAGAAAACCCGATCACTAGCAGCGGCGGAGGCAGTCTGCCGATCTCCGAGTAATGAACAGTGTCTCTTCCGGCTATCCTCGTTACATAATAAAAGTCCCCATTCTGGCTAGCGCAACAGCGCTCTGACACACTCTCTATTGCCTTTTGCACAGCCGCCCCAAATTGTGTGCAATTTGCTCCTGTAAAAGGCGTATTCTTAATTTAGAGTCGTTGACATGCATTCCTCATCCTCCTCCTCAGCATCCGGTATGACTGGAAGAGTAATAAGCCGAGCAACAGGCTGGGTGTAGACTCTGTCCTTAACCTGTACATCTACGGATCGTACATGCCCATCCACACTTGGATGTACTTTAACCACTCTGCCAACTGGCCAGAGGGCCCACGGAAACTGGGGGTCCATCAACAGGACTATTGAACCTACTGTCAGATCAGCTGGGGTACCATGCCACTTCTGTCAGCATTGAAGGTTTGGCAGGTAGCACCTGATGAATCTTGCTCAGAAGTGATCTGCTAAGACTTGACAGTATCACCATCTTCGCCGGCTCAGTCCCTCACTCTTAGGGTAAACCACTGGAGGTAGCGCACCATCCAGCCGCCCCATCAAGAGGACATTTGGAGTCACGGCATCCAAGTTACCAACACTGGAGGAGGTGTAACCCAGCGGTTTTGAGTTCAATATAGCCTCGACCTCTAGTAGCACTGTAAGCAATACTTCTTCAGAGACAGGTTGGACTCCAATGACAGTATACAGGGCAGTCTTAACCGACTTGATCTCCCTCTCCCATGTACCCCCGAAGTGGGGAGCTGCTGGGGGATTGAAACAAAAATCAATCTTCTGCTTGGCGAGGAGTTGTTTGAGGTCAGAAGACATGCTGTTGAACCATTCACTAAGCTCTTTCTCGCCTCCTTTAAAGTTTGTGCCCTGGTCTGAATAGAGCTCTGCTGGACTCCCACGGCGTGTGATGAACCGTCTGAGGCTCATTAAGGAGTCAGAATCCATAGCGTGCAGGAGGTCCAGGTGCACTGCCCGAGTGGTAAGGCATTTATAAATTATGCCCCACCATTTTTCTGAACGTCATCCTAGCTTCACTTGGAGAGGTCCGAAGCAATCGACACCAGTGGAGTAGAACGCCGGCTTGTATAGACGCAGATGTGCCACGGCTAGATCAGACATCTTTGGGACAGACGGCTTAGATTTCCATCGCCGGCACTCCTGACATTGGTGTTGCACCCTCCTTATGGCCTCTCTTCCACGGAGGATCCAAAATTTCCTCGTCGAAAACTCGCTCTGTGCCCGGATGACAGAGCTGAACATCATAATCCTGGATAAGGAGTTTCATGCGTGATGCGAGGGGTCCAGGACAATGGGATGCTTAAAGGCAGGGTCTAACCATTCGGCCTGTCGGAGTCTCCCTCCCACCCGTATAATTCCCTCATCAGGGTCCAGCTCCGGGGATAGGGTAAGGAGACGACTACTTCGAAGTACAGCCTTTCCTGCTTTAAGATGGCGCAACTCTACTGGAAAGCATTCAGATTGGATTCTCTGAAAGATTGTCATCTCTGCCTGACGATAGTCCTCTGCGGTCGAGGGCTCATCTTGGTCCGCCGTCACATGAACCTCCTGTGCTACAGCCTCAACCATATCCTTCCAGGAAAGGTATGGTTGCCCTCCATGGGCCTCCTGTCTGTCAGCTCTTGATATCACTCCACATGAAGCCACCTTCTTATACTCTGTGATATCCTGTTCTGGGATTTCTCCAGGTGAGGATGGCCATTCAGCAGGTCCCTTGCGGAGGAAAGATGGCCCTTGGCTCCAGCGATTAGGTATGGCTAATTCTGCCAAGGTCTTCCCACGGGTAACATCATCGGCTGGGTTCTGAGCAGAGTCAACATAGCGCCAGGTACTCTCTGCCTTAAGCTCCTGGATCTCCGCCACACGAGTGCCCACGAAGACCTTGTAGCGGCATGACTCCGACTGCAACCAGGTTAACACTGTCGTTGAGTCACTCTAAAGGATTGTCTTATCCATCCTCACCGTCAGCTCTCCTTTGATCTTCTTTGCCAATTGGGCAGCAGTCAATGCACCACAAAGCTCGAGGCGAGGAATGGAATGTTGCCGCCGGGGTGCTACCCTGGACCTAGCTGCAAGGAATGCCAAATGGACTCGTCCCTGAACATCTTCTGTCCTGAGGTAAGAGACTGAGCCATAAACCCTTTCGGAGGCATCACTGAATACGTGGATCTGCCTGGAAACAACCATCTGTTCCGTAAGGGCTGGAGGTAGATGTCGGAGCACATCAGGTATGTTGCAGGCCCACTGTCTGAGCTCAAATCCTCCAGAAGCCAGTACCTCCCTGAGCCGGTCCACCAGTTCTTTGGCCTCATTCGCGGTGAGCACACTCTGGAGGCAGTTATCCACATAAAAACAGCGCTCCACCGAATGCTGCATTCCTTCATCTGGCCCGCCATGATCTCTCGCATGCCTCTGGAGGGCGAATGTGGCACAGCACGGTGAGCACGCAGTGCCAAATGGTAGAACCTGCCACTGGAAGACTTCAGGGGGGTTATCGCGCTTCATGTCCCACCAGATGAACCTGAGGAGTGGCTGGTCTTCTGGTAAGAGCTGAACCTGGTGGAACATGCCTCTGATGTCTCCACTAACCACCACCGCATGTTCCCTGAAGCGTAATAAAACTCCCAGAAGAGAGGCTCCCAGTGTTGGTCCAGGAAGGAGGGTGTCATTGAGGCTTCGGCCTTGGAATTGAAAAGAGCAGTTGAAGACTAAACGACTCTTCCCGTTATGACTTACCAAGTGATGCGGTATGTACCATGACTCGTTGGTGGCTGAGGCTTAGCCTGGGCCGATCCTCCTGACCGTGCATACTTCCAACAACTTCTGAATCGCTGCACAGTACTCTTCAGCTTGTAGAGGATCCTGGGCCAAGCGTCTCTCTAGACTCCTGAGGCTGGGTAGGACGGCTTCCTTGGGAGCTCTGAGTGGAGGAACGCCTTGCTTCCTTAGCAGGGGCGTGGCATATCTAAGGATACCTGTGACCTGTATTCGCCTCGTCCTGGCCTCCAAGTGCTCCAGCGCTTCCTTATCCTGCTTTGATCTCACTGCCAGTTTGCTACTCTGGTATGGCAGGATGTCCACCTTCCTGAGCTTCTCCACATTCTGCATCAGCTCTGTCGTCTGGGATGAGACACCAGTGAGGAGACACTGCTGGATACTCGGGGCCCACTGGGTAAGGTGTGCAGGTCCTTGGAGCATCCATCCCAGCCTCGTGCGAATGGCCACCGGACCTCCAGGAGGGCCCAGTCTCACCGGCTCGACAGGGCTAAGTAGATGGTGGTAGTCTGCACCAATCAGCACAAGCGGCTTGACGTGTTCAAATGGCTCAAGGGGGAGGTCTGCCAGGTGCTTGTACCTCCTCTTCAGACTGGCGATGGGGTAGGAGTGGTCTGCTAGACCCAAGCGTTGTGAAGTGAAGGCCTCCACTATCTGGAAAGTTCTCTTGGGATTAGTTGGGGATGAGATTTTGAATGAAACAGCAGCTCCCTTCAGGGTTTGAACTTCCTGTCGAATTGTGCGGAGAACGAGATCTTCAGGCTTCTTATGCAGGCCCAGTTTGTCAAGTGCTTCAGGGAGGAGCATTGTCCGCTCCGATCCATTGTCCAAAATCGTATAAGTGTCTAGTGTCCTGTCTCTGTTGCGCAGGAGAACTCTGACGACTTTCAACAGAACCCGGGCATGGGACGATGGTCTGTCTAGGTACAGAACTTCCGTACTGGTGCTTACAAGACAGCTTTCAGCTTTCGGTTGCTCAGCCTTGGGGCGTGCATTGACATCATGCAGTACCCTTAGATGCTTTCCTTGGCACACATCACAGAGCCTCTTGAGGTCACATTGCGCTGCTTGATGTGCTCTCCCGCATCTCCAGCATCTCTTGTTGACTTTGATCCACTCTATGACCTCCTCTCGGGTGAGTCTCTGAATAGCCGGACACTTATTGAGGAAGTGCTCTGTACCCTCGCAATACGGACAGTAGGGTTTCACTTTGCCTTTCCATCTCAGCGCGGATGAACTCTGACCTTCTTGTCTAGTTGCTTGGTTCGACGTATGGCTCTCAACCCCATGTAGCACTGTAGCTGCAGGCTGCACTTGCTTCCTCGCTTCTCCACTCGGTAGCCTGATGGCCCTTGGGCACAGATGTCTGAAGGGTTTTCATAGCCTTGGCACCATGACTCATATCGAAGCCATTCTGCCAGGTCAAGCAGTGTATGAGTATGTCCAGGACGATGGAACATCTGACGTCGGAAGTTAGCTCTCATCTCAGTTGGAAGCTTAGTAAGGAGACGGGCCACATGTGAGCCGCATCTCAGCTCGACTTCTCCGTCTGGGCCTAATGTCTGCAGCATACCAACAAGTGAGTGTACGTGCAGAGAGAATTTCTCGAAGGCTGCTATATCTCCTCTCTTAATCTCAGGCGAATCCATCACTGCAGCAATTCGCTTCAAGGCTACGTGGTGTGGCTGGTCAAACTTCTCAGTCAAGGCTGCCATGGTGTCCGTGTATGGCCTAGGTGAGTTAATGAAGGAGTCGGCAATGAGACAGGCCTCTTCAAGTTTCACGTGGTTCACAAGAATCTGATACTTGAAAAGCTCTGTAGCATCCGTGGGTAGCAGGTTCGACAGAGCTAATTTTAACTGAGAAAACTCCATTGGGTTGTTATGGATAAACAGAGGAATTTTCGGCACCGGCCCTATATACTCTCCTCTTCCCTGATTCGCGGATACTGACGAGAACTGTCTGCCTCTGGCGGCATGCGGTCGGCTCATATCAGGCCTAACTGGATGCTGAGTTAAGCATCCCGCATTAGTGTGATACATACTGAGTTGCGGACGTGAGATGGGTGAACAGGGTCCTGGTCTCGGGGGTTGAAGACAAGACATCATACTGTCCAGGACCTCATCTAGGCTGAGGGGGGTTCAGGTTTCGAAGGGTCGCATGTGGATGAGTGTGGGCTGTGACGCTGGATGTCACACTGTTTCTCATGAGCTGTAACTCACTCATCATTCGGTCTATGACAATGACCACTCGCTGCTCCTCGACAGCTGCCGACTCTGGAGGGAGTCGGAGGAAGGCCATGGCGGAGGGGGCAGCTGTCTGTCACCCCCCACTTCCTCTGGCACTAACGAGTCATCTGGTAATGGAAGGGGGGGCATTGGCCATCGCTCAAAGGATTGATCGCGCTGCGCTGCTCCTTGCTCTCTGGCTGAGGCCGATAGTTCAAGCGGTTCCCTTCTAGTGTCATAAGTTGAGGTGGAACTGTACGGCATGCTCTCTCTGTGTAGCCCGCTTGGTTCAGCTCCCTCCTCAGTGTAGGGCATAGGGATAGGTGGCCATCCTAGGGTTGTGTCATCATAGCTCTCCTCAGAGCTTAGTGAAAAATTGTCATGTGCCTCGGGGGGTCTACTCCACTTCACATGAAGCTGTGAGCTCCGATTCTCCTCTCTAGGCGGGTGTGGTGTTGGGCTGACACGTGATGGGCCACGTATCTTTGGTCGCACTGCACTGACCTCATAATCCTTCAGATAGGATGGCTGTCTTAACTGACATTTGGGCCGAGTAGAGGGGGCCCACGATGCTTCATCACTCTGTTGCATACTCCCAGCACAACTACGATCTGGCTCGAAGGACCACAAATGTAGCGAAGAGCTACCTGATACTGTTAGGGCTAGCTTGAATCGCAGTGAACCAGGTGTGTCGGTCAGAATACCACAGAGGGAAGAATCAGTTTGAACAGGTTTATTCTTTCACCAGCTGCGATAATGCTCGATCAACTCAGAGGGGAGTCCAGCCTTTACCATGGCCACATCAGTCCTGTGTCTACATAACACATCGGACACATGTTGGACACGAAGCTTGAGGACTGCAAAATACAAATGAGCCGCTGCTGTTGGACACCAAAGTGGTTTAAGGTGATAGAGAGAGGATGACTCTGGGACTCCTGCCACTGAGCATACACCGGTTGCTGAATGATGGGGGCGTGAGTCTAGTTAGAGGTAAACTTTAGCACAGTCTTTAAACGATTTGTCTTTTGAGAGGGCTGGTGCTTATCCTTTGAGCATGAAATGTATTATTGGTTGGTGGAGGGTGTGGCTTTCTCTGAACGAACACGAAAGCCATAATGACCATCATTACCAGTATTATTATCTCAGTATCCCACAAAAAAAAGAAAAAAAAAAAAAACAAAAAAAAAAAAAAAAAAAAAAAAAAAAAAACAAAAAAAAAAAATAATAGGCTGGCTCCCCTCTTCCAGTAAATAAAGGTTATGGTATAAGCCCCTTGGTAAGGGGGCAAAAAACATATCCAAACATAAACTGCGGTATCAGCATTAGTAAACAGTGTAAACTTAGAACCATGGGATTGGAATGAAATACACAGCAAATCTGTGACAAAATGCCATGTAGATAATATCATTACCAGCAACAGAAACAGTGAAACGAAGGGGACTAGATAGCGGGTGTCCAAGTGCCTTAGCGATAGCGGCAGTCACAATCACAGTAGGAGGTGGTGGGAAACAACAAACCTAGGAATGTGGCGCATACCTGCACCTCGTGGTAGGTAAGGAGCAGCAGGCGTGTACCACACCAATTGTGTCCATCTGTCAAACTGTACGCCATGCTGGAAGTACTGATTTACGCGTTGAAGTTGCAGTGCTCATCTCCAGTCACTCATCTATCGCCCGAAACCCAACTAGCATGCGGCGGAGGCGTCTGATGATCTCGCAAAAAAAAACAAAAGGGAGAAAGCCGGGTAATGAACATGCTCTTCCGGCTATCCGCGTTACTCTAAAGTCCCCATTCTGGCTACACGCGACAGTCATGCTCTGACATCGCTCTCTATCGCCTTTGTGCACAATTAAGAATGTGTTTATCTCTACATATAAAGGCGCGAGATGGACTAAAACTGAACTCCCAAAACGCTACTGCCAGATTCCGAAGAATACAAATTCTATCAGTCGACAAGAGATTTGGTGCTGGCTGGTCCTTCTCAACTTATTAGGTCTCTACGCATATATTATATAATATCTATACTTTTATCTATCCCTAAATAAATCACCCTTCGAGTATTTTACTACACTTCAGTATGTTGTTCTTATTAAGTAGGGGTAATTTTTTTTAGGATTCTATACTTAACCTAATTTTCTGAGATCCTGACACCTTGTACTTCTGGAGACTCAAGGTAGTTTGCAGTTCTGGAAAATGGTGGCGTTGGAGACTAAAGGGTTCCTGATGGTTACACACCTAATTCTTCACCTTAATTCCTAATTCCTTTTGTGCAATTAATTCTTCAGTCCTTCAGCCTTGCATGAAGTAATTTATATCATTATAAAATTATTAAATACAAATTAATAGTAGTTATTAGGATTGGTGTGCTTTGGAATTGGTAAAATGTGCTTGGAAAAAATAAT
>JADLZN010009124.1:0-46069 GCA_018155175.1 Sinocyclocheilus anophthalmus | reverse complement strand
TTAGAAAAATTATTAAACTCAATTCACAAAGTGATTAAACATAACCACACCTGTTTTTAGTGTAGTGCTGAGTTTGATGTATAAAACTGATTTGTCTCAAAGATTAACGGTTTCAGTGCATACTGTAAATAACTGACACAACTGATGGCAAGGCAAAAATATAAGCAATAAATGATTATTGCAATATGACAATCAACATTGTGAGATAATCATGAGGCTATATAATTGTGAGAGTTTGATACTGAAATGTTCTCATTGGTCTCTTTTTTTATCTCCTCTCGTCTATTTCTTTGATTGATTCTCCATTGTCTCCTTTGTTTGCGTTGCTCACACTTTGACAGATCTACAATTGCTTTTACTACTCCTTTTTCTTTTTTCCTCAGGTATCTCTCCCTGTCTCTTTTAAGTCTCTCTTCATATTTTATAGGGCCAGGTTTTATTTTGTTCCTATAGGCCTGTGACCTTTCTTTTGTTGTCTTAGGTGGCATCTTAAAAATAGATAAAAATGAAATCAATTAATATAAAAGTAATATAATTTAGAAATAAAAATAATATCATAATATAAATATAAAAAGTATTGTAATATATTATAATATAAAAAGTATTACACAAATCTACTCTCGCAATCCATATCAATTGTACTTTGTAACCATAAATGTCATTTCCACCACATGCTGTCATTTCCACCACAGAGGGCAGTGTGGTGGAAATGACTGTGGCGGAAATGACATTTCTGTAGTTTTTTGTGAAAAAAATGGAAGATAGCTTCACTGATTAGCTTTGAATTAATACTTAGCATTTCATGTATGCAAAATACTCTTATTTAACTTAAAATGTTTAGCTTTTTAAAAACACCCTTGAAGGTACAGCATGTTTGGAAATGACGTAGAATAAATATATTAACTGATCAAGCAATATTTACCTTGATTTTTCTTCATTTGTTGTTGATGAAAATTTAAATTCCCTCCATGTCCAACATGTGCTCTGATGTCACTGAACATTTCCATAGAAACCACCTAAACAATCTTTCACACAAACTTTTTAAAGGGACATTACAGTGTTGTGGTGGAAATGACACCAATACTGTGCGACAGCTATATTTTGTATAGAAAGTAATATTGATCGTGGTCTCACATTAAATACTATTATGTATTTTAATTATTTTACTAGTGCTTAATTCAGGTACATTAATAGTTACCAGATAAGTCATATTTTTAAAATGTATTTTCATTGTTGAAGTTTAAAAGTCTGGGTGTGCACGAAAACAGTGATTTTGACACCTATAAGGAGGTTGAAAAGTATAAAAAATCATAATAGAAAGGTAGTAAAAAAATTTAAGGTGGTTTTATTGTTAGTTTGACTAAGAAAGAGGAATTTGTCCAAAATTATATGTATTTTTATAAATATGACCAAAGAACATAAAAGTGCCCATAGTCTAAGAATCACCCAGTTATTTTTCATATTATCTATTTATAAACTATGACAATGACTGTTCAAACCAGATGTGACAAGATGTTTCGGTTTCTGATCTAAATTTAGCATTATTAATCTGTAGGCTAAGAACATTGCAAAAAAAGAATCATGTCATTATAATTGGGAAAATTGTTGTTAGATGACTAGGATAGGACTTAAACTTTGAAATTGTTAGTTATCTTTATTTTCTGCTCAAGATGAGAATGTTTTGATTATTGTAGCTACATTGTTTTTAGATAATGCTTTTAAGTAGGCTAAAATATTAAAATAGTATAGATTTCAGGAGGAAAACCCTGAACAGAAACAGTATTGTTTCTGTCACATGGCCTCGCATGCATCTAAATGTAAAAATGCAATACATGTAAAAAAAAAAAAAAAAAAAATTAGTTTGGATCTATGCTTGGAAGAAAATATAGAGGCCGCGCCTCTTGGAACTTTAATTGAATACCCCTGACTTATATAATAAAGAGATACTTTATTTGTATGGTTTTGTAATATCTGTGTCACATATTTTCTTGTGTGGAACATCGGACTCTTATTATAGAATTGCATTACAGAAAAACGTCTCAGGTTACGTATGTAACCCTAGTTCCTCTTCAGGAACTCGAGCTGCGTCGGAAAATGCTAGGGGAAGCCCTTCAGCGTGACGGGCTCTGAAACTCGTGTGTAATCAGACAAATAGATTATTGGCGAGACGCCACGGCGGGTGACGTAATGACCAGGAAGCTATAAAAGCACGTGCGGCGGAGCCAGCGTCAGCTCCAGGAATGAAGCAAGCACTGGCAGGGACGCCGGAAGTATGGCACCAGCATCGCAGCATCTCGTTCCCTATTCAGGGAACTAGGGTTACATACGTAACTGAGATGTTCCCTCTCAGAACTCGAGCTAGCTGCGTCGGAAAACGCTAGGGGAACGAGAATGCCCACACCGCCAGACTTCTAAGTCTCTGCCTAGTGTGGAAGACAGCACAGCTAGGGCGAGAGAACAGAAGAGCCAGGAGTGGCTCGCATGTCTAGGTCATACGAACCTGACGAAGGTCAGGGGCGTGGACCATCCCGCAGCGTCGCAGATGTCCTGCATGGAGCCACCTGCCAGGAAGACCTCAGAGGGCGCCACACTTCTAGTAGAGTGAGCCCTGACCCCAAGAGGCGAAGGGAGATCAGAGGACTCATAGGAAATAGAAATGGCATCCATTATCCACCGCAGCTCTGTGGACATATGCGTCCAGTGCTCGCACTGGACACATACACTTAAGCTTCTGCTGGTCTGAATCCCCTAAGGGACGAGGACTGAGGGCCTGGAGCATGACAGGCCGTACCGGAGGCCTCAGCCTCAGCGCACGACGGAGGAAACGTGTAACTAGGGGGTGTTTGCCCACTGACTGGCCACCAAGAGGGGCGTGGTAGGCCGCAATAGCCCCCACGTAGACCTTTTTTTAAAAAATGTTATTCAATTTATTTGTACAGGGACAACGCACAACAACAGTGTTGTGCCAGAGTTAGCTATAAAGCTAATTTGCCTCTGCAGTCCCTGGGCAGGATGTTGTTACAAAATTACAAAATTCAGTTACAAACTATACAATACATACAACACATATAATATCACATCATACTACATTAAATTACAAAGCCAAGTCAATGATCACATATTTGATTTTCCTTAAGCCATACTTTAAGCGTAGTTTTAAAAATACTAAATGTTGTAGACTCTCTAATATTAACAGGTATTAAATTCCATCTTTCTGCTGCTCTAACTGAAAAAGCTGATTGTCCAAAAACAGTTTTCTTAAATTTAGTTGAACAATCACCTCTAACTGATGACCTAGTCTGCCTGATATTATCCTTACAGAAAGTCACACATTGTTTAAGAGGTGGTGGTGCAAGATCATTAACTATTTTATCTACACATCTGCAAATAATAAAAAATGTCAAACGACAATAATTTATAATTTTTAATAATAAGGCAGTGATGATAACTTGATCGCTTTTTAGCTAAATATTTTCACAGCTTGTTTATAAATAGTATATAATGATTTTAACATGGTTATACTTGTTTGGGACCAACTTGTAGCACAATAAGAAAGATGTGGGGGAATCATTGTATGCATAAAACGTTTAGCAGCAGCCATAAGGTAATTGGTGCCTAATATTGGTGCCTAATAAGATCATCAAGCTTGCTCTAGCACTTCTAGAAACCTTTTTTATATGTTTTTTTAAATTATTTAAATTAGAATCCATAATCATACCCAAATATTTAAAATGCTCAACAATATTTATTACCTCTCCTTTAACTAAAATATCTGGACAACGCTCATCAACTTTCTTGATCGAAAAAACATTCCCACAGTTTTACTCACATTAAGAGTAAGGCAAGAATGACATAGCCAATCTGAGACTTTGTTCAATGCAGCAGTAAGTTTGATAGCAGCTTGTTCTTGTGTTTTAGCATAAGTATAAACAACTGTATCATCTGCATACATCTGAACCTGGACCTCTGGACAAACTGTAGGCAGATCATTAATGTATAAGCTGAACAAAATTGGTCCAAGAATCGACCCCTGTGGGACTCCAATATTACAGTCAAGAAATGGTGAGCATGCATCATTAATTCGTGTACATTGTTTTCTTAAATTGAAGTATGACTCCATCCATGTTAATGTATTAGTAGAAAAAATAAACCTTGATAATTTAGATAAAAGAACATTATGATTAACGGTATCAAAAGTCTTTTTAAAATCAAGAAGACAGCACCAACAACACCCCCTCTATCAAGACTGGATTTAATTTGAGCCATAAAATAACAGTTTGCTGTCTCCGTATAATGTGCCCTAAATCCAAACTGCATAGGATGTAATGGAAAGTGACCAAGATTTAAATACTCTACAAACTGATTACAAACGACCTTTTCAATTACTTTAGAAACAACTGGTAGAATACTGATAGGTCTATAGTTAATTACATTAGCAGGATCACCAGTCTTAAATATAGGTGCTATTACTGCTGACTTCCAGGCACTTGGAAAATGACATTGCTTTATTGACAAATTAACCAAATGAGTTATAGATGAACTAAGAATATTTGCATACTTCTTAACAAATACAGAGTCACAATCAAAAACATCTTTAGCCTTAGAACTCTTAAACTGGCTTACAATTTTTGTAATATAGGACTCAGATACTTCAGAAATATTAAAAACAGTAAGATCATGATTTGGTAATATAATATCTTTACTTCTCACACCAAATCCCTGTGTTAAATCTTGAACTGATTCTATAAAAAAATTATTAAATACACTAACAATTTGATGCTTATCTTGAATTAAACTTCCATGAACCTGTAATTCAATACCTTTATCGTTTTTATTATTTTTCTTTCGTACTCTATTAATATTCTCCCATACTTCTCTGCTATTCCCCTTTGCATCATTTATAAGATCAATTAAAAATTTTGCTTTCGCTTTTCTCAATTCCTTTACAACTGTATTACGCAAGTGCTGAAATGTCCTTCTATCATGAGCTAACCCTGATTTAAGTGCTATTTTTAAAGCATGGTCCCTCTGTTTCATTAACTTCCATAATTGTTCATTTAGCCAAGGCAAATTCTGCTTCTTTCTAGAAAAAGTGACATTTTTACTAAATTCACCCTTAATCTTATTAATTGTTACCATTAAACATTCAGAGGCAGCTTCTAAATTATCTGTAGACAGAATATCATTCCAATCTAGTTTTTTAAATTCCTCTTCAAATTTGTTTTTAAGTCGTTTTGGTATAATATTTAGCACATTTTCTTTTTCTTGTTGATATAAAAACCTATGTTTTGTTAATTTTCTTACCACTAAAATAAGATTATGATCTGATAACCCTGTTATTAAATTTATTGACTTAGTTATTCTTTCTGGTTTGTTGCTAAATATTAAATCAATTTGAGTTTCAGATGATGAGGTAATTCTAGTAGGGCCCTGGATTAACTGTATGAGGTCAAAATGACTTACTATCCCCTGAAGCTTTTTCCTATTTGACTTCTCATTCCAATTTATATTAAAGTCTCCAACCAAAATTAACTCTTTATTTCGATCAAACCCCTTCAAGAGATTTCTCAGATAATCATAGAAAATACTACTTGATGAAGGAAGTCTATATATGCCCACTACAGTAAATGTCATACATGGAGATAAAACAATTGTTACAGCAATATATTCTATATCCACTGAAGTACTGAATTCAATTTCCTTACATTTAATGCGGTCCTTCACGTACATAAGCAGTCCACCACCTTTTCCAAATTTTCGATCCTTTCTGAAGACTTTATATCCCGGGACCAGATATGCAGTGTTTGGTGATGATTCTGTCAGCCACGTTTCTGACAAGCAAAGCAAATCGAAGTTCGAATTTGTAAGTAACTGTTCCAGTTGTTCAGTTTTTGAGGCAACGCTTCTGATGTTTAAATGTCCCATAAGTAATCCTTTGGGCTTTGAACGCGAGTCCCATAAAAGTTTCTCATGATTTGCCGTTTTAAACAGATGAAAATCCTTTGTCTCATTCAAAGGAAAATGTGAAAGGAAAATCCTTTGTCTCGTCCACCTTCAGGGTGGAGTGGGTCAACCCTGCGGAGAAACGGGCCTGCACGAACTCCAGCACTTTACCAACCGTGCCCCCCCCCCCCAACCCCCCACCCCTCGTCCCCCCCCTCCCCCCCCCCCCCCCCCCCCCCCCCCCCCCCCCCCCCCCCCCCCCCCCCTCCCACCCCCCCCCCCCCCCCCCCCCACAGGGCAGTTAAACTGGGTCGAGTTGGCGGTCTCCACACCAAGAAGTGAAAAGTTTCCACTTCAAGGCGTACAGTTTCCTCGTGGAGGGAGCTCTGGATTGGAGGATGGTCTCAACAACCTCGGTTGAGAGACCGGAAGCTATGAGTTGTGCCTCCTCAGGGGCCACACCCACAACTTCCACAGCTCCGGGCGGGGGTGGAAGGTCATACCCTCCGCCTGTGAGAGGAGATCTCTCCTGACGGGAATCTCCCACGGAGTACCGAGAACCATACTCAGCCCGGCCAGAACGGGGCTACCAGCAGAAGACAGACCCCGTACCGGCGCACTCTCTCCAGAACTCCGGGAGCAGAGCGATCGGGGGAAAGGTGTACAGATGAAGCCTCGGTCACGTCTGTACCATGGCATCCAGCCCAGTGGAGCTGGATGAGTCAGAGAAAACAGAGGGGACAGTGCGATGTCATCTGAGTCGCAAACAGGTCCACCTGAGCCTGGCCAAAGACTCTCCATATCTGCTTCACCACCCTGGGGTGATATTGCCATGTGAGCTGGCGACCACTCCACAGACCCCGGGCGGGGTGGCCACTCATGACCTCTCCCCAACCGGTGAGGGACGCATCCGTCGCTAGCGTTTCCGCCGCGTGACCTTGAACATGCGAAGCGGGTTTCCCCTCGGGGAAAACCCCCTGGTCTTGAGCCACCACTGTAGGGGCCTCATGTACAGCAGGCCAATAGGTATCACGTTGGACGCAGCTGCCATCAGACCCAGCAGTCTCTGAAACTGCTTGACAATGAGTGACCTGCCTTCTCTGACTCTCGCGACTGCGGCGAGGATCGACTTGATACGAGCAGGGGACATACGTGCCTGCATCATGGTCCAATCCCACACCACGCCTAGATAAGTGGACCTCTGTAATGGAGAAAGCACACTTTCCTTTGCGTTTAGTCTTAACCCCAGCTCTCTCATGTGGGCGAGAACGACATCTCCATCTGCTCTGACTGAGCTAAAATCAACCAATCGTCGATATAAGTCAGTATGCGGATGCCCTAGAGTCGCAACGGAGCCAGGGCTGCATCCACACACTTTGTGAAAGTGCGGGGTGAGAGTGCAAGGCCGAAAGGAAGAACACGATATTGGTACGCTTTGCCCCCAAAAAACGAACCTCAAGAACTTCCTGTGATGAGGAAGGATGGAGACATGAAAGTATGCGTCTTTTAGATCGATCGTGACAAACCAGTCCTCGGACCTGATCTGAGACACGACCTGCTTTATAGTAAGCATCTTGAACTTCAGTCACATGACTAAGCGGTTCAGCTGATGCAGATCTAAAATCGGAAGCAACCCTCCATCCTTCTTTGGAACTACGAAGTACCGGCTGTAGAACCCGGACTGCCTCACATGAGGAGGGACCAGCTCGATGGCCTCCTTCCTCAAAAGAGTCACTACTTCCTGTTCCATGACCAGAGCCTGCTCGGGGCCCACCAGCATGGGAGTAATCCCGTTGAAAAGAGGCGGAGGAGAACCAAACTGGATTCTGTAGTCTCTCTCTACAGTATGCAGGACCCACCGAGACACATTTGGCAGTAGTTTCCACGCTGCCAAAAAATCTACTAAGGGAATCAGTCTCTCGAGACTGATCTCTGGTGCAATACGAGCAGCCGGCTCGGTGCCCTGTAACGGCGAACCGGCAGGGAACAACCGAACCTGCTGCTCTAGAGACCTCCGCGGAGGTGGCGAGGCTCTTAGCCCTGCTTCGTTGCCGGGCGGTGACTGAGAGTGGCGCTCGCGGGAGACCGCTGCGCCCTGTAACTCCGGCAGGGTTAGCAGTCCGATCTCCTGAGGGCACTGAGGCGAGATGGACACCGTGTAATGCGGTGAAACCCGCTGCACACCAGAGGGGACTGCCCTCATAAGTCCTTGGCCAGTGGTGTCAGGACTTTTTGGCCGAGGACCTCTTAGACTGAAGTACGGTCCGAATATCCGGCTTAGCCTTAGAGGCCCCCGACCTCGAGCGTCGCCTCGCCCCCGTGACTCGACACGGGGGAGCACGCGAGGCCACACTCTGTTTTTGCGAGCCCCTGTATTCGGAGCTGGTACCCGGAGGGGGCTGCTCTCGCCCAGCAGCCCCTAGAGCTAGAGAGCGGCGAGGGAGAAACCGCTGGAACGCCGCCGAATCCTTGGTGGCACGGAGAGACAAATCAGCGGCCTACTGAGCTCCGGTAATATCCTCCGATTTTACCTGCTCACCCTCATCTAGCAAGTCAGCAGGTCGGCTTGGTACGCCTGTAACACCGCCATGGTGTGCAGACACGCACCAGCCTGACCCGCTGCCGAGTACCCTTTGCCCACCAGCGCTGAGGTTGTGCGCAGCGGCTTGGAGGGCAATGCCGGAGACTTTAGAGACGATGCCGCACTGGGAGACAGATAGCTCGCAAGCGGCTGCTCTACCCGGGGCATCGTCTTATAACCGCGCTCTTTCATCCCCGCCACATTGCCATAATAGTCAGAGGCGGGAATAAAGAGGCGGGCCGAGAATGGTCTTCCCCACGACTTCGACACCTCGGTGTGGAGGTCGGGGAAAAAAAGGCAGGCTCCGGCGCGCAGGTGGTGGCTTAATTCGCAAAAACCACTCATCCAACTTGCTTTTCTGCGGTTCAGCCATATTCTCGGCGGGCCATGTGATGTTTAGTTTGGCCACGGCACGAGTTACCACCTCCAAAAGCTCCTCATACTGGGGCGATTGAGAAGGCGAATCCTCGTCGACGCCCACCACATCAACCTCCTCGGAGGAAGACAGGTGGAGCGCCGAGCTCGCTCCCCGGGGGGAAGTAACCGCAGAACGGGCTTCCGATCCCAGTGAGCGGGCGCTGGATCTGGTGGGTGAGGAAGAAGATAGGGACTCGCCCGTCTCCATTCCCTCCGCCAGTTCTAGCTGCGAACCCCACGAGCGTAATCGCCGCTCCGCCTCGGCGGAAGCGGGACCCGCACCGCGGGGAACACTTTTGAAGGCACCCTCCGCAAAGAGTGCCTTTTCGGGAGTGGAGAACATGCATGGGAAGACGCTCGCAATGTGGGCAGTCAGCCCTCTCAAGAGCTGACTCAGCATGCTCCGCTCCCAGGCAGACAACGCACAAACTGTGTATGTCCTCACCCGTAATGAAACGCGGGCAGGGAGGAACACACAGTTTGAAACGCTGGCTGCCTTCGCCCCTACTCAGATGGGTTTTTTTTTTTTCATGTGCTTTAGACATTTCTAAGGTTCCTAGGGACAGACAACACCAAATAAGATCACCACTGACACACACAAAGAGCGCTTGCTGAATGACAGAAAGCTGACGCTGGCTCCGCTGCACATGCTTTTATAGCTTCCTGGTCATTACGTCACCCGCCGTGACGTTTCGCCCATCTATTTGTCTGATTACACAAGAGTTTCAGAGCCTGTCACGCTGAAGGGCGTTCCCCTAGCGTTTTCCGACGCAGCTCGAGTTTCTGAAGAGGAACTGTTTTGAACATGGTAATGGATTAAAACATAGCCTATAAATAACAGGCTGGATGTACAATAACCTTACATCTTAAAACCTCTTTTTTTTTTTTTTATAAAGCAGATCATAGAATATTTTGTCTATAGCCTATAAATCAGCTTCGTAAATAAGAACGATTTCAATACATGAGGATTATAAATGAGATTTTTTTTAGCGAGCCAATAAATGACTTGAGACTCGACTCGGACTCGTGACCAAAGACTCGAGACTTGACTCAGACTCCAGCGATAAAGACTTCAGACTTGACTCGGACTCCAAGTTAAAGACTTGTGAACATCTCTGATACATAAACACTTTTAAATAAAACATAAATTCGTCCCCCGCGCTTTTTTGGCCAAGTCAAATCAAGTGTGTTCATAGAGGTTTCCATGGGCCAATGCAAATAAATCTAGATTTAAATTAAAAAATACACAACATTGTCAGACCTGACGTTTTATTCTTATCCAAAACAACTACATGTGATATGAATGTGATACATACACTACCAGTCAAAAGTTTTTGAACAGTAATATTTTTTATGTTTTTTAAAGAAGTCTCTCATGACCTCACCAAGCCTGCATTATTTGATCCAAAATACAGCAAAAAAAAAAAATTTGTGAAATAGTTTTAATATTTAAAATAACTGCTTTCTATATTAATATATTTTAAAACGTAATTTATTGCTGTGATCAAAGCTACATTTCAGCATCATTACTCCAGTCTTCAGTGTCACATGATCCTTCAGAAATCATTCTAATATGCTGATTCGCTGTTCAAGAAACATTTATTATTATCAATATTATTATTATACATTTTTTGATGACTCGAAAGATCCAAAGATAAGTATTTACTTGAAATAAAAAGCTTTTGTAACATTTATAAACTATACAAGTCAAAAGCTTGGAGCAGGTATATTTTGTTTTTTTGTTTTTTTGTTTGGAAAGAAATTATAGAACTAATACTTTTATTTCGCAAGGATGCTTTAATTGACGAAAGGGATGATAAATACATTCAAATGTTACAAAAGTTTCCACTCAGATAAATGCTGTTCTATTCCTCATCTGAAAAATTCTAATCAGCTATTTGCATGTTTTTTTAGAGCAAATCAGATATCGTGGCATGTTTCTGAAGGATAATGTGACTTGAGTAATATTATTATATATATTATATATATTATTATATATATATATATATATATATATATAATATAAATTGGGGTGGGCACCTGGACCAAAAAATGCGGGCTGATTTTTTTGTCCCCAGTCCAGCCACGGTCAATGGATATCAGGGCTTTCAAAACATGAATTCAATTTTCACTGAATAATCATATTTTAACTAATCAGTTAACACATTCATTAAAGTGCCCAATGAATCTTCTATCTCAAGATCATCTTCACTGCTACACTTCCATCAGGGATCTCAATACCTGCTCCTGGAAAGCTACAGTACTGCAGACTTCAGTTCAAACCCTGATCAAACACACCTGCCTGTAATTGTCAATTAACCCTCAACACCCTGATTAGCTGGGGCAAGTTCAAGCTCAAACCGGTGTGCACCGCTTTGCTACGGTTTACGGTTTGAACGACATGCTTCCTGGAAACGTGTGCAACGGGGTTTGAGATACGTTCTCTTGTTTGGTGGGTGTGTCAAAAAATGTCAGCCCAATCAGCAGCAACAAGTACTGTATATAAACCCCGCGCGTATTAAAGAGACAGCTGGCACAATGTAATTAACATCAAAATAAATTCACAAGAGCAAGTATATTGTTTGCACATGTTTATTTACATTAAAGGCAAAATAACTGAAATAATAAGGGCACAAGTATAGATCTGGAACTTCTTTAAGTCTGTCTAAATATCATTTAGTAATTGCAATGTCTTCTGGTCCATATCCTTTCCTTAGGAAGGTGTGCTAAATACTGATTAATGTAACATAAAAATACTATACATATTTATATATTTTGCTATTGTATTATGGAGTGACACTTTCATAAACTTTTCTATACTCCTCTGATTATATAATGGTAAATATTACAATAACATAGCACAACAACAGTGATCAGCAATAATGATAAGCCTAATACTCACAATAAAAATAATAAGGCCATATAGATCATAACACAGTCTCGGAGGTAAGAAGTGGATTATCCTTCACCTGAAATGTTTGTCTTTTCATCCTGAAATGCGAGGCAAATGTTGGATCACAATAATTAGGAACCACAGTTTCAACAAATCCCTTCACTCGACTGGGATGCTCTCTTTTATTCTGGAGGGCAAGGGCAGTGACTGTAACATCGAGCGTATTTTGCAGTATTAAACATGTATTTATACCGATTTAATCAGGCTCCGAAAATTCTTCAAAAAGAACACAAAGAATGGCCTTCTCAGCTGCCATAGTTGCAACTCTTGCGTCATCAGAACAGGGTGTTCAACGCACCACCGTTTCCGTTTAAAAAACGTTTTGCACCGTTTTGTCGGGGCTGAACGCAGCCCAGGTTCAAGTTTGTTTGATTGGGGTTGGAGCTGAAATCTTCAGGGGTTGCTCTCCGGAGCAGAGGATGATGTGATGCTATGACTCTATGTGTATGACGCTGCTTCCATTAAGCGCTGTTAGAAGTGAATGAATTAATTCAGCATTTCAACACTTTCAACACTTTCAGCATCAACAAAGCGGTTAAATAAAGAATGTATTGATCTTGTGAATTAGCAAATTTTGCTATACCAATATTTTTTAATTGGCCGTTAAAGTTTTATATGGGAATATTACACAACCCACTGATCCTTTAACAATGCATTTGCAAAAACGCACACCCTTTGGACCAATTTTGCAGCATGATTTCTCGACTGCCACAAATACTACCTTAACAAAATACTAATTTTGTGCACTTTTTACTATTCCAATATTTTAAACTGGCCTTTGAACTTACCTTTATTGCATGGCAAAAAAAAAAAATGACATAAATTAAATAAAAATGAAAAAAGCGTTACTTTGCCAAAGCACTAACAGAACCCATTGATCTAACGGTGTTGTTGAGCTCTCCAAATGCAAACTTTGCCTGCAACAATCCGGCAGCAATTGACAGCGCTCTGATCCAGTGGCATACAGGCATCGTCAGATCGACAGTACTCTAGCCTAATGATGTTGAGGGATCCAGTGGGGGTGGCAATCATATTTCAGGTTGGCCGTGCCACTCTTGGGGTATTTCTCAAACGGAAGGCTGCATATCTCGACTGCCACGTCATCAAATGCCGCTGAAGGCCATCTCAATGCAAGGATCCCTGGGACAGGGCCTTCGTTTGGCATTCTTCATTCAGCTGAATTTGAAGGATGCATGGGATATATCCTCCGCAACCTTCAATCACCCACAATCCTTTGTACCCATTCCCTTTCACGAAAATAAACTGACGAAAACCGATTCAGTACTGAGCTTGTCTGAATTTATTATGAAATGTAAGACAAAAATAATGTTTTCAGACATGAAAGCATAGATATTTTTTTTCTTTTGGTGTAAATTACTCACTAAATGCTAAACTGCCAATAATGTAAGCCACCCGGAGACTAGATGGCTGTGATTCATTGTATTGCATTAATAGAAAGCCAAATAATATAATGATTTGTAATACAAAGTATTTTTTTCTAAAACAAAGTTTTATTAGTATTTTCGTGCCGTGGCGTTGAGGGCGGGAACAAATGTGACGTAGACACGTGCACTTACTAGTCACATTCTAGCGTTTAATGCCGAGGAGGACTCTAGCCTACAAGACTCTGAAGGACTGAGCTAGGAAGGACGCGGCCTCAGTAGGATGCAGCCTTCCGTTTGAGAAGCACCCTTTATCACAACCCTGCTAAATGTAGTGCCAGTACGAGTGCTCATTGGCGCTCCCTCCTGCTGGTGGTGCCCTATATGCAGGGCTGTACGTTAACTTTTTTTCACATAGCACTGGTGCTACAAAGGTTGAAAGTTTTTTAGCACAGGGCAAAAAGTTGTAGCACAAGTATAAAAAAAATTTAAACAAAGTTTTCTTAATTTGCTAAAAATGGAAGAGTGCAGAAACATAACACCTCTTACACCTTAACAAAATATAAAATAAAAATGAATGGCAGACATTTAGGCCAAAGTGAGCAAAGATACAAATTTTTGTCATTATTTTATTTTTGTTATTAGAAAATAAGAACAAAGATATATATTACAAATACACATAATATACAAATAAAACAAATAGTGCTTTATTTTTCAAGTACAGTATTTATTAGCTTTTGCTTGTGTGCCTCCTGAGGGTGATTGCAATATGGGATGATGTTGCATCAGGTCTAAGGTTTTGCCTTTAATAAGTTACCTCTATCAACGCCAAATCTTCTTCCTGCAAACAGAAAAGAAAAATGTAATGTTCTACTGATAGAATTCTAGGCTGTAGGGAGTAGTCACCAATATAAACACTCCTTAGAAGTCAGGGGCATATTGAAATGTGGAAGTTAGTTCATTAAAAGGCCTTCAAAGCAAAGTTTCTGCAAGGCTACAGTGGTATCAATCGTTACTATTGAAGTAATAAGTTTTGCAATTGTCATTCAATGAATCATAACCCACCAAATGGGCTAGTGATTTAATGTGCGTTACTCACCTTACTTCACTGGAACTATAATAATCTATAATCTCTGAAAATATTGGCCTGACGCTTTACTATTGGGGGCTCTGGCAGCTAGCTATACTGTTGGCTAATCAAATCTACAACGGGCTTAGCTAACGTTACGTATTTAGATGGGAGAGCATGAGAGGAGAGAATAATTAAGTTCACTTGTCACTGAGTTTAAGATGTTAAGTTAGTTATCTTACCCAGTAAACGACCTGTGGTGGGAAGAGACCGCCCACTGAGACACAGCTTCACTCGCAAGCAAAACTATTCAACTCGCAAACAAAAGTTTTAGACGGCAGAAAAAAAGACGGCAGAAAAGAGAGCCACATTTATGGTTTCACGATGAAAAGTGTTTGAAGTGCACAAAGAAAAATAAAGATTTTCAAAGATTTATACGCACTGCAAATAATTTTGTTTTCAATTTCTTTATTTTTGAACCTTAAGACTTTTTTTTGCAATCTTTTATTTTTTTAATTACAAAATAATTAGTTTTACTCTCAAACACAGAATGTTTGATTGAATAATAAAGACACAACAATAATTCCATAGAATCACATTCACTCCCACAGAAAATTCAATGTCTCCAGTTTGCTTTACCTGCATGTCTATGGATTATGGGGAATCCAAAACACCCAGAGGAAACTCACACCAACACGTGGAAAAGGTGCATATTAGTACCTTTAATAAAGTGTGTATATTAGCGTGTGATAATAATATGAAGCATTAAGGTAGTAAAATGTACTATTATGGTACTAATATGCACCGTTTAGGAGTAAAGAAGGTACAAAGGTGTCTATTTGAGAGTAATGCCCCTCATTTGTGGACACTTTCACAGAAGATTGAACAGTGTGCATCTGAAATGATCAGAATTACTGATTCTTTTGTCTGAAGCTGCAGGTTTTTCTGTGAATCATGATGATTGAGCTGGTATGAAGAACAGAAGAATCATTATGATAAACTCCACAACATCATCTATGATAAAAAAGGTCAAAGGTCACATATATTTCTGTGTTATATCAGCACATGACAGGACAATGAATGTGAAATGTAGGATATGAATTCAAACTGAATCATGTTTATTGTAAATGGCATTAATAAATGATTCCATTGTTTAGCAAGCAATAACAAATATTTTGATAGATGACTTAATTTTTTTGGTGAAAAAAAAGTTATATTAATTTAGCTAAGTTCTTATATTTTGAAAAGCATTCTTTTTTCAGTCAAGGTAAGTTACTAACAGCTGTTCTCTCTCTCTGCTGGAGTTTGTGTTCACTCGAGTGGAATAGAGGTTTTTGTACGAGTCTTTCATTAGATTGTATCATTGTGGTACACATTCGGTGGAGGAACTAAACTGGTGCTCGGTAAGTCTGTCTTATTAATTCTCTTGTATAAAAATATTAAATTGATGAGTTTCATGAAGTCAATAAATCTCCACTGCTGGACCAAACACTTTGGGAGGAGCCTAATCATTCTGTGCTGTCAATCATCATTACAAGTCTAAGCAGCAGTCATTGTGCCGTGCCGTCCCAGCAACAATTCTTCCGGCAGATTTCTATAAATCATGTTTATGACAGGCATACATTTTTTGTGTTGAGCCCACAAGAAGATATTTAATGATACTATTAAACCACTGTATGAATATTTATATGTTGATGTCACAAGGGCTTTGTGCAATAAATAATTTAAGGGAAATAATATACAAAATGTGATTTAATAATAATTTGAGATCTTTATTTCAGACCGTAGTAAATCAGCAAGCAAAAGAGTGCTACCCAATGTCTTGGACATGCGTGCCGAGTGGGCTCGTGTGCAGTGGTGGAAAGAGTTCTGAAAAAATATACTCAAGTAAAAGTACCATTACATTCCAAAAAATGTAGTTTGAGTAGAGTAAAAGTACTTGTCCAAAAAAAACTACTTGAGTAAGAGTAAAAGAGTAGCTAATTTAAAAGTACTCATGATTAGGAGTACGAGCCTCGTGATTCTACCCCTTTATAATAAATACTCTACACTGCAATTTAAACATTTAGAAAACATTGTACATATACGTCTAAATTAAAATTTATGTGGATTGTTAATAATATTTAGAATATCTACCTCACCCCCCTTTCAACAGTTTTAATTTGACTGCCAACTGTTTAAAAGATACATCAAAAAACAACAGAAAAACCCAAGTTAATTCTTAAGTTGTAAAAAAGTAGTAAACAGTTACATAAAGGTTTCACAGTACAGTATGGTATTTCGTTCAGCTTTATTTAGGCACATTCATATCCATAACTGCTAAGGAATACATACATAATCAGGGTGCACCTTTCAGAGTAGACATTGATAAGGATGTCCCAGTTTGTCACTTGTTGTGGTTCCCTTAAACATTTCTGTTGTGTGGTCTGGACATATTTGCAGCATTTTTCTCTATTTGGTTGTGAGTATTTGCAGGTCATTTCTGTATTTGTTTGTGTTGTGAGAATTTGCAGCACGTTTCTGTATTTGGTTGTGTTGTGAGTATTTGCAGCACTTTTCTGTATTTGTTTGTGTTGTGAGTATTTGCAGCACATGTTTTGTCAAACTGATGAAGATGTTTTCTCAATTTGCTGGTGATTTTTCATTTGCAGTGTTGAGCTCTCTTGGCCACAGTAGGCCCATAGCAAAACTAAACTTCATCAAACTTTGCACAGCTATTGAATGGAACTGAATCATGACTGAACAGAATCGAGCTGAATAGTCATTGTTGTCTTGCTACAGCTGCCTTACAGCGGAATTTGAATTAGTCCCTAATTTGATGAAGTTGGCATAATTAATTCTCTTACTTTCCAGTCAATTCTGCAAAGCCACTTCAAGACAATCATATAAAGCTCTAAAAAAAAAATGTAGCAGACACTTCACTTGACCCGAAATCAATGCCGCAACTTTATATATTTTCTTGTTTTTTTGCAAGAGCAGTGATTTCTCCCCCTATTATTAATATTATTATTATTATATATTAGATTACATTACTGCAGCAGCGATTTCTCAGTCGGCTCTGACCGTCTAGTTTGTTAGCCCCTCACCCACCTTATAATTCCCCAAAAAACGCAGCAAAGTTGAAATGTATTCTGCACATTCTTGGGGGGTGAAGGATTGAATCTGTTAAAGTTTTTTCTACTTGTATCACCAAACTACTCAAAGTTGATTTCCCTGCTTTCTGTCCTTTGTAAACAAATTTTGGGGGGGTTGAACTCGGAGCTCAATTTGAGCCTCGGGTCTGAGACTGTCGAGGACAGCAAGCCAAGCTCGTTTAACAGCTTGTTTAACTTAAGTCTGGATGGGCAGGCAAACTCATGAAATGAAGTTCTAAATGTAGATTCGGGAGGAGCCTAATCATTCAGTCCAGTCTATCATAATTATGAGACTATATACTGTAAGCAGCAGTCATTGCGCTGTCCCAGTGCAACGGTTTCTGTTATTTTCTCTCTATGTAGTACCGCAATGAAGGGGTTGAACTTGGAGCTCAAGCCGAGCCTTGGGTTCGAACCTCTGTTGAGGACAGCAAGCCAAGTTCATTTACCATTAACTGTTAAGACTAAATGGGCAGGTGAACTTGTGAAACAATAATCCAGATGCTTTCTGTTATGATTGTTTCATGCATTGACTGTGTACATTTCAGATCATTTTCTTGCTGCATGATCCAGCTGTGCTTCAGCTTTAGTTTTCTGATGCAGAGTAGAATTCATAGTTCCTTCTGTGAAAACTTTAAAACATCCCCAAATCATCACACTACCAAATGTGATCAACTGTTGATATGAGGTGATTCTCAGGGCCGCATTAAGACTGCACTGGGCCCCATAAAATAATGATATAATAATATATATACGATATATTAGTTATGAGTATGTGCTTGAGCACCTGCCCTTTTCCCCTTGATGCCCAAAGTGCCCTTTTGTCAAGACTATTTTTTTGTAATTAAACACCCTTTTGTGAAGGCCTGCCCAATCCAACTATTAGTAACATTAATTAATAATAATTTTGCCGTAAATAAAATTATTCACATGATGACCTTTCACCTGACGATCTCATCTGGAACGATCACTCACATTAGTAATTTAGCGCACTACACGTCAGCGGAGCGGTGTGCTTGTATACTTATATTAAATTATTATTATTTTACAAGAACGACGTGAAGAGGGCATGCACAGCTGTTGTTTATATTGCTGTGTGTAGCCTGTGGAAGTAACGCTAGCTGCAGCAAGGCTATCATATTTGTGTTCAAAATTTTCCTAATGACACTTTTATGATTGGTTTAAAAAGGCTACTACAAGCACCTTTTCCCCATTTTTTATCACAGAATAAGGCAGGAAATATATTTTTTAGTTTCTATACTAAATGATATGTCAATCAGTACTGTCTGCATTATTCATATAGTTTAGGCTATTACCTGGAGATAACTTGAAAAACACACATAAACCATATATTTTCACAATCGTGTGTTTATTGTCTTCACGTTTCATCAGTAAAAAGGTTTCTGCTTTTTATTCAGCTCAGCTACAGAGATGACAGGATGAGCTTTTGTCCATATTAGGAATTTCCTCGTATCAAATTATTACTTCTATGAGACTGTTTTGGACTTTCTGCACAAGAGCACCCTCTGGCTTAGAGTATGAATGAAACATGCACTGCAGTGTTCAGAGCTCCTGATGTTCACATCTCCTCATTTTGGACACAAATAAAACGTCAGGTCATGCAGACTATCGGTACTGTTTCTTTGAATTTAAATCTAGATTTAAATCTAAAAACCTCTACGTGAATACACCTGCCTGAATAACATTTTATAAAAATGTAATATTTATTAAATATAAAAAATGCAGCTAACGTAGTTCTACACACAGCAATAGCCTATAAACAAAGGTGTCTGTTCTCTTTCATGCTTGCTGTTGGATTGGGAAAACGAAAAGTTGAAGGGGGCTGTCGAGGGATCTTGTCTTTTCATAATATTTATTATTTTACGTATTTACTTAAAAAAAAATAATTATCACAACACTGATAAAACAGGCTTATAGTGATTTTCTCATCCTCCGATTTATACTTATCAATACTGTTTTTATTATCATTATCATTCAAAAAATGAATAAATTCAGAACAGGATTAGAATAGAATTCTATTTTAAATAAGACAGAAATATTTTTTTCTACAACAGCAACAGTAGTGTTTACAACAGCAAAACAACCATACCCTATAAACTCAATAATAATAATAATGACTCACCCCAGCGGCGAGGGATCTCTGGCAGCGTGCCCCTCCTTCCTCCCGGGTTTCGGCACCAATGTAACAACGTTTGTAGGTCGGGAAGAGGGAGCCAGGAACCGGCGAACATTTAACCAAACTTTAATAAAATAAACAAACACAAAACAGCGCGACAGCCCCTCACGGACGACTGTTTTGCGCACCAACTCACACCAACTAACCAAAACACAAAATAAATTCCAGGCCTGGTCCTCT
This sequence comes from Sinocyclocheilus anophthalmus, assembly GCA_018155175.1. Classification (NCBI taxonomy): domain Eukaryota; kingdom Metazoa; phylum Chordata; class Actinopteri; order Cypriniformes; family Cyprinidae; genus Sinocyclocheilus; species Sinocyclocheilus anophthalmus. Next base: position 26,213 of record JADLZN010009124.1, on the reverse strand, counting down.
CTCGTCTTTCCCTGTCGTCACTCCTCCTTTGTATCCTTCCGGAGCTCCTCCGTGAGACTCAAGACCGGTGAGTGGTGCAGGTGTCGCTCATTATCAATTACTCCACCGGCCTCGAGTTGTCTCTCGTCACAGTATAATTATAAGAAACACCATGATAAAAGAGGTCAAAGGTCACCTCAGATCAGCGGTGAGGCCAGAAATCTCCAAGGAGATGAACTTTGGTGAAACAGGGTGAACCTCTATTCTGACTCTTTTTAAAGCTGTTTTTAAACTATAACTCTTTCGAAAATGTAGTACCATCTGAACAAAACAATTCACTTAAAAGAATAGGACTTCAGTTACAAATCGGACTGTTTAGGACAAAGTAGTTTTGTAGAACAGTGCAATGTTCATAAATACAGTTTAAATTAAAATCGGTTTTTGTTATTGATAAGGCAGTTATCATTTGGCACACAAAATATATAACAAAGGTTCTGTGCTGTTGTTATCTGTGTGCAGTGCATAGGTTTGTGACGGTCGTATTGAAGCCTCTCTAGCAGTGACTGTGATGTGCTCGCTGTTCATGGTCTACAAACTCCATCCAGCTCCTGCTCATGAAAAAAAACTTCCTCTCTCTCCACCTCAGCCTCACAAAATCACACTGCTGGTGTTAACTAAATACTGGACTAGACTTTCAAACCTTTTCTTTCATGATTTCATGCAGGTCTCCATTACAATGTTATATACAGTAGTGCTTTCAGATCTATACCGCTACTGCATCGCTGCAACACAAAGATGAGAGATGAGCAGAAGTCTTGTGTAATGTGAGCAGCAGTGATTCATGTAGTCAGAGAGTTGTGTGATGAAGGCAAGGCTCAATGTACACTTTGACAAAACTATTGTAGAACTTTAAAAGCGTCCAGGTCCTGATGAAACAAATCATCCTCAACAGCGGCGCAGCATAAAATCACAGGCCAAGTGAACCGCAAGTCAGAGGCCCAAAAAATACCTTTTTAAAACCATTTTCAATGAGGAGTAAGCTAATAGCCTCAGCTTTTATTGTCCTCACAGCGCGTCAGTTATGCGGTGAAGCGCTATGAAATTATTGCGGGGCAAATTAATTGTAATTTAATAATAAAAGTAACCTAATAATAATAATAGGCCTAATAATAATAAGAATGTAACAGGCTACATTAATTGGAAATGCCAAATCCTCTTAATATTGCCAATATTTGATGCTTTTGACAATATCTCTGGTTCTAGTCGACACATGATACGACACAACCCGGCACGGGGAGGTTCCTTTTTTGTTCAGCCATCATTGTGGTTAACTTAACCAGTACAGATTTACAAACCCAATTCCAAAAAAGTTGGGACACTGTACAAATGTGAGTAAAAAAGGAATGGAATAATTTACAAATCTCATAAACTTATATTTTATTCACAATAGAATATATAGATAACATATCAAATGTTGAAAGTGCGACATTTTTAAATGTCATGCCAAATATTTGGCTCATTTTGGATTTCATGAGAGATACACATTCCAAAAAAGTTGGGACAGGTAGCAGCAATAAGAGGCCGGAAAAGTTAAAAGTACATATAAGGAACAGCTGGAGGACAGATTTGCAACTTATTAGGTCAATTGGCGACATGATTGGTTATAAAAAGAGCCTCTCAGAGTGGCATTTTTCTCAGAAGTCAAGATGGGCAGAGGATCACCAATTCCCCCAATGCAGCCGCGAAAAATAGTGGAGCAATATCAGAAAGAAGTTTCTCAGAGAAAAATTGCAAAGAATTTGAAGTTATCATCATCTACAGTGCATAATATCATCCAAAGATTCAGAGAATCTGGAACAATCTCTGTGCCTAAGGGTCAAGGCCAGAAAACCATTCTGGATGCCCGTGATCTTCGGGCCCTTAGAAGGCACTGCATCACATACAGGAATGCTACTGTAATGGAAATCACAACATGGGCTCAGGAATACTTCCAGAAAACATTGTCGGTGAACACAATCCACCGTGCCATTCGCCGTTGCCGGCTAAAACTATATAGGTCAAAAAAGAAGCCATATCTAAAAATGATCCAGAAGCGCAGACGTTTTCTCTGGGACAAGGCTCATTTAAAATGGACTGTGGCAAAGTGGGAAAACTGTTCTGTGGTCAGACAAATCAAAATGTGAAGTTCTTTTTGGAAAACTGGGACGCCATGTCACCGGACTAAAGAGGACAAGGACAACCAAGTTGTTATCAGTGCTCAGAAGCCTGCATCTCTGATGGTATGGGGTTGAATGAGTGCGTGTGGCATGGGCAGCTTAAACATCTGGAAAGGCACCATCAATGCTGAAAGGTATATCCAAGTTCTAAAACAACATATGCTCCCATCCAGACGTCGTCTCTTTCAGGGAAGACCTGCATTTTCCAACATGACAATGCCAGAACACATACTGCATCAACTACAACATAATGGCTGCGTAGAAGGATCCGGGTACAGAAATGGCCAGCCTGCAGTCCAGATCTTTCACCAATAGAAAACATTTGGCGCATCATAAAGAGGAAGATGCGACAAAGAAGACCTAAGACAGATGAGCAACTAGAAGCCTGTATTAGACAAAAATGGGACAACATTCCTATCCCTAAACTTGAGCAACTTGTCTCCTCAGTCCCCAGACGTTTGCAGACTGTTACAAAAAGAAGAGGGGATGCCACACGGTGGTAAACATGGCCTTGTCCCAACTTTTTTGAGATGTGTTGATGCCATGAAATTTAAAATCAACTTATTTTTCCCTTAAAATGATACATTTTCTCAGTTTAAACATTTGATATGTAATCTATGTTGTATTCTGAATAAAATAATTGAAATTTGAAACTTCCACATCATAGCATTCTGTTTTTATTCACAATTTGTAAAGTGTCCCAACTTTTTTTGGAATTGGTTTGGAATTCTTATAGATAGATAGAGTTCTGGATTGTAATATAGTGATCTACAAACAAGAGTGATTGAGATTCGCATCAGCAGCTGCAGGATCTCTCAGCTGTATCAGTGCAGTCACTGTGACTCTGACTGACGGAGGTTTTTGTACGACTCTTTATCTCTGTGTGAACACTTGATGCTGTGGTAACTCTGACAGTAATAATCTCCTGTATCTTCAGTCTGGACTCCACTGATGGTCAGAGTGAAATCACTGTTAGATCCACTGCCACTGAATCTAGAAGGAGTTCCTGACTGGAGGGTGCTTGTTCCATAAATCAGGAGTTTAGGAGCTTCTCCAGGTTTCTGTAAATACCAGGCTAAACGATCAGCACTATACACTGAACTGCTGGTTTTACAGTTTATTCTGACTTCTTGTCCTGGTTGAGCTGCTGTTATTGATGGACTCTGAGTTACAGTGTACTGTCCTCTACACTCTGAAAGAAAGGAACAAAGGATAAGAATTAAAAATGATGTATACTTCAAATTTTAAAATAATAAATTGTCTTTATGAAAGCTTTGCTACAAACCTTGAGCAAACAGTGTGAGAGTCCAGATGAGGATGATGATGTTGTTCATTGTAGTTGTTTTGTCTTGTGTGATGATGAAGATTGTGTTGTGTTCTGTTCTCAGTCATGAAGTGTTAAACTCACAGCACTATAAACACTCTCATGCAAAGTGTCTCTCTATGTAAATGCTCTTCATACGCAGAACAGGCAGCTGTCAGTCTCAGACCGCAGATTAATTCATACACGTTCATGTTCTACAAAACATTAGAAGCATTAGAAGCTTAGTGATGAATGTGAACTATAGAAATCAGAAAGACACTCTCTACAATGAATGTTTGATTATTTTACTGGGTTGATAAAAAACCAAATTATATTAAAGATCACTGGCTCTTTGGGTTTAAGAAAAGCACATTATAAATACAATGTATTATGATTATTATTTTGTTTTTATTATCTGCTCTCAACAGCATATAGATTCATACATGCGAACCAGTTTGAAACGAGAATGAAAACTGAGATGATATTCCCATTTATCTTTGTATGCAATGTCATCTTGTAAATGTATTACACTCTTGATGTTTGGCTGTCAATCCTTCAATATTCTGTTGTGGTTTTGAGAGTTAAATGTTTAGATTTTGAAGTGTTTAATGATGGTTTCATGGACTGCTGGTTTTGTTTGTGGGAGATTTATTAGATTAATATTATTGTAAACTGATTAATATTTACAGAAGTCAAAATAGAAGCACAGATGGGTGAAATGTTATTTAAATATATAGATTAAAAAAATGTATTTAATCAAAATGCAGTTAGCAAATAAAATAATATTTCATCTTTATGTATTTGACTCATGTTTGTCTTTTTGAATTTGAAAAGGTCACAGGCCTCATTTCTAAAATGCATGTACGATCGGATCCTACTTCAAAAGTGAGAACAAATTGGGATTTACATTAAAATAAAAAAAAGGCAAAGAAAAAGGCAAAAAAAAGTGAAATGATGTGAAAATGTCCTTAGGTGTACAAAAGAGAATTCGTACAAACTTTTTCCATGCATATATAATCAAAATAATACAACATTGTTTATAAAAATGTAAAGCGTAAAGGTAAAAAATAGATAATCACAGTATTCATCAACATATGCATTGTGAAAAGTAGGTCACTCGAATTAAAGATCTCCTGAATATAAACATGTTTGCATTTTCTTGTTCAGGATGATGAGTGCTGTACTTCTTCTGAATCATAAAGGGATATTTGTGGCTGTTCTGTAGGTTGATGCATTTGTTCACATTGTGCTTGAATTTAAAATGAGCTGAGATTTATAAAGAGTAATGCATTTAGGAACATTTTTTGTGTGTATGGATAGTTTTATAAATTGTTTGTAGGGACATTTCAAAAATTCTGAATGAGGTCCCAGACTTCAAGCTCATATTTTATAATCAAATGTCAATCAAAGAACCATGAAAACACCTGCAGATGAAGGAAATTATGAAACAAGACTGTGTAGTCAAATTATAAACCTCAAACATTTCCTAAGATCACTGTTGGTTCTCTGTTTGTTGACTCGGTGTAGTTTTACTGTATCATGAAGCTGCTGTGAGGACGCTGAACATCTGCTGATGGAGCTGCTCTATTCTGAGAGGAACAGAATCACTCAAATATGAGTTTGACTCTTTAAATCTTTATTCTCTGAAATGAGTCAGTAGAGGTGGACTAAAGGAGAGACGAGCTTTGTTCATATTCATCAGTTCACACTGAGGCTGCGTCCGAAACTGCCTACTCAATGAGTAGGTACTTAATTTCAATAAGTACTTACTTAACAAGCGCTAAAAGAGTAGGTACTCTACAGCCAAATCTCGATAAGTATGAATGAGATCCGGACTTCATCCGCCATGTTGACGTTGTCATGTGATCTACTACGTTACAAGCGCAACAACTTAAAAGTTACGAGCGGCAGGTTTAATTGATCTCTCTGTAAATATTTTGATGTTTATGAAATTTCCTAATTTTGTGGTCTTGTTGAAGAAACAGCTGCCCTTTTATTGTGATTGTAGTATAACCATTTTGGGTTGATTTAAATTTTTATATATTTAACCCAACTAATATGACCCACAGTTTAATCCTTAAATATATTATTTTTCCTTACGATAACCCAAAATTGTTATCTCTTGAATATATATATTTTATGTGCAATATTTTTCATCCACAAACAAAACCGGCTTAAATCTCCTTTGTTTTCCTCTTTTTCTTGTTGAATTTAACTCTCGTTTCATCCCTCAGCTAATAAACAACAACAACAACTGCAATATTTTGATGCACTGATTATATGAATATTATGATTAAAGATATTTAACCTTGTCATTGTGCCTTTTTCTGTGTATATAATCTCATACTATGATGTATGCAAACCCATTATATTTATGTTTTCTGCTGTTTGTCATTATGATTGTTCATTGTTAAAGATACAACCATCTTTCTCTGAGCTTGTATGTAATTATAAGTTCTGCAGTATTAATAAAAAAAGAACATAAGATGGACATGTGCACTAACACCTCATAGCATCAGTAACTCCACAACCCTACCTAGTACAGTTTTACTCAGTGTTTGCAATGTTTGTAATATCTGCACAAAGGAGATGTCGATCAGCTGCTAGAAGATCTCGCCTTTGGAGAAGACTGTTAATTTTACACTCGAAAAAAAGTATTACTACTTAAAAATTAAGATTAACCCAGAATGCATTGCTAGCCCACCCCAACACTTACGAACAATAATAATGATAAAGGACCAATAATTATTATATATATATTATTATATATCTAATATATAATATAGTTAGATATACAGTAAAACAAAGCAAAATGTAATTTGTTTTGTCATATGCCATAGCTATGCATGAATACACACTAGACAAACGCAGCCAAGGTGAATACATCTCAATTTTCAGTCAAGTAATGAATGCACAAGTTCATGAAACAATTATATTTTATTTACTGAAAACAGGAAACATGAATAAATGAGTAAAAGAATAAATAAAAGTAACCATGACAATAAATAAATATCATCGTCACATGAAAAGTCATCGACACATGAAACAAAGCTTTATTCAAACATATTGTTCTAACAAACATGTATTTACAGGCGGTGAACCCACATCTACTGCATCTCAACACAGCTGTGCCAGTTCTGCAGCTTTATTCTGATGAAGCAGCTGACCACCGTGTCCACCTTCACCTGTCTCTGCCGTCCATCACGACCATCACTGCTGCAGTCAGACTGAATCTGATCATGGATGAGAAAGGGACATCGAGGCTGTCATTGCCTGAGTGCACAGAGAGGATGAGGCCCCCCGTACCACATAATCTTGAAGAAGCAAGAGCAGGTGAACACATGCGGAACAACCTGGCTGCTGCTGTGTCTGCTCCAAACATTCGTGTGCCTGCTCGTCAGCATTTCATTCATTACTTTTGTGGTGTAGTGGGCTACTGAACCACTGAACTGGCAAGCAGAAGGTTGCTTGTTCGATCTCTGCAGTTGTCACCACCAGTGTGTCCTTCAGCAAGGCTCTTTACTCCAGGTGGCTGCTGGGGGATTGGGGTCCCTGTAATAAAAGCACTGTAAGTCACTTCGGATAAAAGTTTCTGACAAATGAATAAATGTAAATGTGATTTTTGTAAATCCTTTTTGTGTCTTGGGCACAAATGCTCAATAAAGCTGCTTATTTCTTAAAGTTTATTTCTTCAAGGTACTACTATAATATAAATGCTTACATATATTTCATACAGTTTCTATTTGGGGGGTTTAAAGTGTTAGTTCATCCAAACATAAATTCAATCATTATTTACAAAAGTTGATTTTAGTTAAGTTTGTCCTGCTGGCTTGTTCAATCCAATATTCAGTCGATGGGAAGACTGAACTTTCAGATCTTCATGACATTATTTGATGAGGCTTTTGAAGCTTCTGAAACTCAGGTTTCATTGACTGATGTTGTATGAACAGAAGCCAGCAGGACAAACTTGACCAAACTCACATCCTCAGTGTCTTTTGGTGTTTCTCTAGATGCTCCAGCTGGCTCTGGGGTCACTGAGGATGAAGAGACCACAGCAACATCTGGTCCAGATGAGACTGTAAGAGGTGGAGTGATGGAGCGTCTCATCCGCGGCACTGGACCATTTCCAGGATGCTGCTGTCTACTTCTCCATCCTCACTGCTCACACCTGTCTGTGGACATTTCAGATCCTGCAAAGACACACAAACATAATACAAAAGTGGTAATTTTAACAGCACAATGTAATTTGATTTCTGTATTAGAAGTAACAAAATGATCTTACTTTATATTTTTGTTTCAGGTTTTCCCTTTTTTCCACAAATGCCGTCACCTTTCCTTGCAGGTCCTGCTCCACCACAAAAGCTCTGCTGCAAATGCACAGGAATCAAGAATCAGAAAAGTGCTGTGATAACTCTGTGAAATTACAATAATTCAAATAAACCTCTGAATAAATTCCTCTGAGATTTGTCTGCTCACAACTACATTTACATTTTGAGGTAGTTGATGATGTGTTAAGTAGCTTTTTATCCAACACAAATGTTCCTCAATTTTTCAACAGAACTAATGGACAAATAAAAGAGATTACTTATATTTAGTTACTTTATGGAAATGTATTTACATTACTTACATTCATCTATTGCAAACAGTGCTGACAACAGTGAACTGTACTGCACAATAACACACATATACATCACTCAGATGTCTACTTCATATCTAGGACCTATTAGACATACGTCTATGAAATTCATATAGAAGATTTTCCTACCAGATATTAAATAGACATTTAGTAATCGTATTTAAGATGTATATGGTTTAAAATGTATGTAAATCTACTTTGGAGATGTAAGTGTGCGTCCTGGAGCCCCTGTTAGTAAACATAATTTTTAAAACGTGTTTATACGCAACATCACAACTATACTATACCAGTTAGCAGCTTTTTTTTGTTTTTTTTTTTTTTTTAAACACTTTCAACAATTTGCTCTAAAGTAGTTCAACAATTGCGAGTTTAAAATAAGGAACCGTGTTTTTGGATTGTAATACTTACATTTGTAAAATTCCTCATCCAAATTTTCCGCCATGTTCGATTATGACGCATCCTCTTCTTCTTCTTTATGATGTATCCTCTCGCGTGGCCTCCTGGGATAGAAAAGTATCCATCGGCGAGCACTCAAGAAGCTGGGCAGAAGCAGTAGCACATCCGGGAACTTCTCGACTACTCTTTTATGAATACTAAGGATTCGGACATACTTATTCGCTCGCCTACTGCTTTTCACCTACTATATAGTAGAGAAGTAGGTGGTTTCGGACGCAGCCTGAGACTCTCAGCAGTTATAATGGCCTTCTGAATGTTTGAATAAACTGTTGACTCCGTGATGAGACACTGTGAATGATTCATTCTGATGTGTGTCCTTCAGTATCAGTCTTTCAGCTGTTACTCAACCACACTTGAGGCTGATTTTTGATTTTGAATGATTAACTAAACCCATCCATGCTGAAGTTGTGTGTGAAAATCAGATGAGAGAATCAGATTAGTCAGACAATTAGTTACTGGAGAGACTCGATCATAAGTGTAGTGAGTCTGTTATAATAATGTACTTGTTTAGGACTGATGATTTTCCTGCTGAACAAAAAGTTACTCTGAATCCCTCAGAGCTCCAGTCAAATCTAGACACCAAAATATTATAAAGACAAGGCAAATTTTGGAAAGTTGTTAACATTGGTGCGGCACATTTTGATGAACAAGCACCACACATTTTATTTTTCTTCTAGACAATGTGAAATCTAATAAGTGATATACAGTATGATTATATTAGGTATATTTTCACACCCTCTGCCACTTCTTAACTTCACCACCAGAGTCTAATTATTAGTCTAATTAGACTGGCCTATTTAAACCCTGACAGTGTGAAGTATAGCTTGTTTGACCCTCAAACAAGTGTTTGTGTTTCTCTCTATTTGCCAGGTAGGCTATCTCTTTGAAATTAGTTTAGTGGTATTTTTCTTATCCTATGTTTTGTGTAACCAAATTTTATTGTATTCTTCTTTAATTGATGTATTCTCTTTATTGATTGAATTTTTTCTTCTTGATTGATGCCTTATTGTGCCTGATATATAAAATAGATATTAATTCTTGATTTATTTTAGACTCTGCTGAAATCATTATGACTAGTAGATCATGTGGAGGCTGATGTTTCCTCAAATCTGTGTCCAGGAGAGAACAGACTAAAGGCTCATGACTGAGTGGAGCAGTAGGCACGTCATTTGAGACCTTTTGAATTCTGTCTATCGCAGACTTGGCAAGTTGTATTGAAGTGACCTAACAAACTACACTTTTTGTTCTGAGCAAGCAGTAGGTGGCCGGACTTAAAGGTATAGGTTAACTTTGCATGCTCTTATTAAGTTCGGACTAGTGAGTTTGTGATCGTGAGATCCGTGTACGACGTGAGACTCAAATGTGACATCTGGTCCCTGATGAATGAATAATTCAAGTATGGGATATTCAGAATAATCAAATATCTGAATGAATACATAATCGATATTTGTTTGGCCAACGGGTGGTCCTTACATACTGAATATAATATTACATACATTATAATATATTGTCACATATTTTTAATATATGAAAAGCGGCAGTTCCTTATGTATTATTCAATATAATGTAATATATTAACACAATATATTATACTCTATATTTTCAATATACTGTTAAATCATTTAATATATTGATCATTCATATATAAGGAAATATATTTTCTTTGCATAAGGGAATATATTGATCATAAATATATGGAAATATATTTTTGTTCCATAAGGGCTGTGCTGGAGCTCATCCTTTCCTCATTCAATGGAATGAATTTGAGCTTCTTACAGTTTCATGTTAGATATTCCACTCTTATTTTTTCTTTTGTTTACACTTCAGTTTACATTCAGTTTTAAAGTGAAATGTTGTGACTGCAGCTCAGATCAAGTGAAAAGTATATTGTATGAGATGATATACAAACTACACAATCACTAAATACACTATAATGAAATTACCAAAAGCAAATGATTAAAAAACATTTTTGCTGAAGCAACAATGACATTTTACCTTGCTTCTGTGTCTAATGTAGTTTGCCATTGTCCAATGTGGTTTAATTGGCCGTAACAGGGTCTAATATGATTTCATGCTGGTCTGTTGAGGTTTGATGGGTTCTGAAGTGGTCTAATATGTTCAGAGTTTTTGATGTTGAGTTATGTCGCAGTTTTGAAGACCTGTATGATTTTATGCTGTCTGTGTGACAGAAAAACTTTTAAACTTAAATATTAAACTTAAAAACACATTAAAACGGGGCTTCGTCAAGTCAACGTCAAAGTATATCACAATAAACTTCATCTATTTGTATTGTGTTATGTGCGGTTGTGATCTGATCAGTGTTGTGTGTGTGTGATTGTGTTTATCAGCAGCTGCAGTACCTCTCAGCTGTATCAGTGCAGTCACTGTGACTCTGACTGACGGAGGTTTTTGTACGACTCTTTATCACTGTGTGAACACATCTTTACTGTTTGGGTAGTGAAAACTCTGACAGTAATACTCTCCCGTATCTTCAGTCTGGACTCCACTGATGGTCAGAGTGAAATCACTGTTAGATCCACTGCCACTGAATCTAGATGGAGTTCCAGTGTTACGGCTTGTTGCATAATATATGAGGAGTTTAGGAGCTTCTCCAGGTTTCTGTAAATACCAGGCTAAACGATCAGCACTATACACTGAACTGCTGGTTTTACAGTTTATTCTGACTTCTTGTCCTGGTTGAGCTGCTGTTATGGATGGACTCTGAGTTACAGTGTACTGTCCTCTACACTCTGAAAGAAAGGAACACAGAATAAAATTATGAAATTGTATATGATTCATATTTTACACTTCAGAGAATGAATAATCATTGTTAAAATTTGACTACACAAACCTTGAGCAAACAGTGTGAGAGTCCAGATGAGGATGATGATGTTGTTCATTGTTGTTATTGTGTCTTGTGTGATGATGAAGATTGTGTTGTGTTCTGCTCTCAGTCATGAAGTGTTAAACTCACAGCACTATAAACACTCTCAGAGCACTGAAGCATGTGCTGACAATGCAAAGAAGTGGGCAGGATTTACAACAGCTTGAGCTGCTACAACTAATACTGTAATGTTTTACTCTCACAGTAATGGCTTTAAACCATTTACTGATAATTGCATTGATTAATTGTCAAATTAATTGTAAAATTAAAGTATTTATTTTGTTCATTTATTGTTGCATTGGCGGATGTGACACTAGTCTTGGACTTTATATTGACATCTATCAGCGTGGATGCAACATTTTCAGTTTCCAGTGCCACTGCAATAACATAATTCACTTATTCTAGTCATTCATGATTAATTTATTTATTAAGTGAAAGTATCTGATAATAGAGGTGTTACCAAGAAAAAGTTAATAGTATTCAACTGCATTTAGATTAAAAGAGTAAAAGTCCACTGTGTTCTTTTTAATGTTGAATCAGTGTTGACATGTCGCTACATGGGATTTTTTTCATGTGACCTGTTTTTTTTCTACTTGTATAAATATCGTCAGGACTCATAATTGTGTCAAATGAGTCTAGACTGAAAACATTTAAATCTGAAAAATTAATTTGTCTGAAGCTGCAGGTTTTTTTCTGTGAATCATAATTATTGAGCTTCATATGAACAACATAAGCATCATTAAGAGAAACTCCACAACATCATCCATGATAAAAGAGGTCAAAGGTCATCAAATTTATTTCCTTAAAAAGTGTTATTGGCACACAATGAAACAATGAATGAGAAATATAGGACATAAAGTCAAACTGAATCATGACTACCGTAAATGAGATGAATAAACTCTTCAACTGATAATGAAAAGAATGACATTGTCAGCAGCTGAGCTTCTTCTGCTCTCAGTGTGTTGAAGTGTTGTTTCTCTCTCTCTGCTGGAGTTTGTGTTCACTCGAGTGGAATAGAGGTTTTTATACGAGCCTTTCATTAGATTGTATCACTGTGGTTGACTTTCGGTGGAGGAACTAAACTGGTGCTTGATAAGTCTTTCTCTTGTAAATCTCCATTAAAACATACAATTTTGATTAAAAAAATTTAACAAAACAAAAAAAAAATTGCAATAAATATTTAATTTAAAATATTGTTACTTTTAGATATTCAGAAAAAAACTGAATTATTCACTTTTTAGCAACGTGGCTCACTGTGAGTTTTATCAGTTTATCACAGGTTTTTATTTTCTCATTCATTTCTACACTGCATTCATTGTACACTCTAAAAAATGCTGGGTTGTTTCAACCCAACTTTGGGTCAAATATGGACTAACCCAACCGTTGGGTTAAAAAACTAATTTAAAAATGTAACAAATTTAACCCAAAAGTTGGGTTAGTCCATATTTGACCCAAAGTTGGGTTGAAACAACCCAGCATTTTTTAGTGTGTAGATATCAGATATGAAAAAAAGAGATTTGCCTTTAAAATATAAATGGAGCTACTTTCTGTAGATACTGTAGATCAATGATTTTGAATATCTTTTGCTAATTTTGTGCTCATAATTTTGTTTTAATACAAGCATAATTTATACAATATATATGTACATACATAATTCAATTCAGTTGATTATGCTTCTAATTCCAAACAGTGATATAATTTGTAGTCACACAATCTCTGTTTGAAATTAAGTTACATTTTGAGTTGAAAATCGCACCTAACTAAAATGTAAAGACTTAATTTAGGGACATATAAACTACTGGGATTAAAGCAGTAAATATCTTAGTATGTTTCATTTCATTTATGAGGTTTCATTGAAATGCATGTAGTGATTGTGTAGTTTGTATGTCAGCTCATTTAAAATGATGATTTGGTTGTTTTCTAAAGCAGAAACGCCCTTGTAAAAATAAACACTTTTTACTTGATCTGAGCTGCATTCACAAAATTTCAATTTAAAATAGTGTAATTTGAAGTGTAAGCAAAATTTAAAAAAATAAAAGAGAAAATAAGACTTGAATATTTAACATGAAGTTGTAAGAACTTTATGTTGAGGTATAAAAAACTACTGGAATTAATGCAGTCAGTGTCTTAGGTCATATAGTTTCATTTTATGAGGTTTCATTTAAATGTATATAGTGGTTTTATTTAGTTTGTGTAGTGTCTGCAGTATATATCAGCTGTAGTGATGTCGAATAATATGAAGGATGAAATCGTTGTGATTTTTGCTGCATTCCACACGTCTGCTGCTGAAAGTCATGTTGAAATGATGTGAGTGATGCAGGGCAGAAGAGTGCTGGAGCTGCAGAGTGTTTTCTTTGTGTTTGTGAATGTGTTGTGTTTGTCTCCTGCAGCTGGTCCCACAGTGAAGCCCTCAGTGTCTCTGCTGCCGCCCTCTTCTCTACAGATCTCTGGAGACTCAGCCGCACTGCTCTGCCTGCTCAGCTCTTACTCTCCACAGGGGGCGCTGGTGAGCTGGACACTGGACGGCTCAGAGGTCACCGAGGGGGTTGTGACCAGCACAGAGAGCGAGCAGGACGGCCGCTACAGCCGCAGTAGCATCCTGACCCTCAGCAAAGCACGCTGGGAAGAGGGAGAGCTGTACGTCTGCAGAGTAACACATGATGGAGCTCCTCATGAGGCCTCATTCCACAAGAGTCGCTGTTAGTCGCTCACAGTGCTGATGTTTCTCCAGTGAGCGCTGCTCTCTCCTGAAGATGAGCGTATCTGAGTGCCCTGTGTCAGGCAGGATTCACATGAGTCTAGTGCTGCAGCTGTAGTCATTTACAACTCAATACTGAAAGAGAGCTCTAGTGTCAAAGCACTGGTTGATCTTTCAATCTGCTGTGTTTGCTGCAACATTCAATAAAGCTTCTCAACAAACTCCATTTGTGTCTGACAACATCATTCTACATCAACTAACAGATGAAGATGCATGTAGTGTTTGTTCAGGTGCTTTTCAGAAGCTCGATCAGTAGCAGTAAATCTAGTCAAATAAAGCTCTTGGGGTTTGAACATGGTCTCTGGAGACAGAGCTGCTCTATTCTGAGAGGATCACAATCACTCCACCCTGACAATGCAAATGGGATTTTCAGCCTACACTCCCAGTGTCTCTGTTTGATTGGTTACATGATCTGAACTGAAACAGACCAGTTTCACAGACCAGTTTCACTTCTGCTGTAGTCAAGCAGCACACAGACAAACTCGCCATTAAATTTATAGCCGACTTAGAAAATATATATGAACATGTCATCAAACTCATACGAATCCAAGATGTCTAATCAATAGTCGTTCTGATGCTAATTACGACAGCTGTTAGATAACCACACTCACCACTTTCAGAGACAGGCACTCTATGACCTCTCTCTGAATAACCTGATGTTTCTGGGGTTAATACTAAAATGCAATTCATCAAAAAACAAACAAACAGGCTTTTGTGTCAGATTGTTAGCTTGAAACACTATAAATAACAGTTAAAAACAAGTAAATAGTTAAATTAACAAGTCAGACAGTCGATCTGCCATAAACATTGACATTATCACCTAAGAAAATGTTTAATGGACTCTTTGCAGATGCAAACAAGGGTAAATAAAGTGTTTTTGTCATCTTTTTCTTCTTATATTAATGTTATGCCTGCATGTCACATCATTTATTATCAGAGCACAGGGATGTTGAAACCTGAGATTCACACAGTCCATTCAGCATGCTTCTGTTTTTCAAATGAAATGAAGTTCCAAACGAAGGTTCAGGAAGAGCCTAATCAGTCCTGTCAAGCATCATTACGAGTCTATATAAGCAGCAGCCATTGCGCCATCTCAGCAACAATCATAGGTGGAGCGTGTGTAAGGCTTAGCCACAGCGAGTTGGGGCAAAAATGCCACTAAATTGGACAAATGCCCCTGCACAAACAAATTAAATCTATTACGACTGTATACTAACAAAATAAAAATGAATATAAAGTGTCGATCGCGGCATTAAAATAAGATCTGCTCATGTTGCACCATATTTCATTTTTAGGTGTTTTTTTTTTACAGGTTGCGCCATTAACAATCACACACGATTCTGTTGAGCTTAGGAATGCAATGGCCAATCAGAGGCGGTTCAGGATGCATGTATCGTGAAAACACTATTAGTTTTGAGTGCGCGCGCGTTCGCTGACTGAATTCCGGATGCGCAGATGTAGTATGTACGATGTAAGTAAGAGATTAATTTCACAGTTTAGACAGCTTAAGTGATTATATTATAATCATAGTTTAGTTTTTTTGAGAGTGCTTAAACTCGCGATAGATCAAAGTTAGTGATAATGTCACTTTCTATACATAATTTATTCACTGTTTGAATAAAAATGGAAATGGTACGGAGCACCGAAAGGGACCAATGGTGGTGGCAAAAAAAAATAAGATTGAGTGAAACAAAATTTGTGGTGGGAGCTACGGGGTGCTAGGACAACATATTGTCAGATTTTTGGCGGTCTCTCACAAAAACTTTGGTTCCTCGAGGAAACTTTGCGCAAAGGGAAGCAAATATCTTTGCGATTGGAACGCAAAAAAAAGTTTCCAGTAGCCAAAAAAAGTATCTGGCCCGATAACGGCCCCCCAAATCCGGCAAGCCGGGAAGAAAGAACTCGGTTCCAGATGCAGTTGCCGGACTCGTGGAATCAGGGAATGAAATGACGCGCCAGAATCGGCCCGCAATACGCTGGCCCGAGTCAGGTGCCGAAATGAGCGCACTGCCGGCATGGGCCACCAATCATGGCCATGCACAGATTATACAATTAAACGGGGTATGCCCGAGCTGGGGGCCGAACTGAGCCTAACGCTGCCGGCAACGGGCATAATCAGGCAAGCATAGATTTATACATTCGGAGCTGGGGTAACAAGGGGAAATGTTTAGAAGTAAAGACTCCTCTCTCTCTCTCTCTTAATATATAGCTACACACGTGTGTGTTGGTGTGTGTGTGTGTGTGTGTGCTTATTAATATAAATAATTAATTACAATAACAGTTATCTATCATTTATCTATCCAATTTCAAAACTTAAACTGCAGAATGGAAGCTTTTTTACAGGCTTTAAGTGTCACACTTTTGTACTGTATATGTTGTGTTTTACCATGATTGGCTTGTAACTATTTGTGACAGTCACAAGTCATCTTTGCAGGTACAAGACTTCAACTCATATTTTAGGTGAGCTCAAACAACCCTCCACTTTCAAGAGATTCTTGTAGTAACACTAAACATTTTACAGAAGCGGACTATATGCTTAAAATTAGTTTATATTGGCCATAAGAACTGTGAAAATATGTCAAGCTTACAAGGTTTGGCCCTTTTACCCTCTCTTTTTTCAGTTAATCAAAGTGGCTACATGCATTGTAAATCTCAGATTCTAAGCTTTCAAATGATATCCATTTTTTGTTGATCAAGGCAGTGGTTTGAAAAATATGATTAGTAATATTTTTGCGGTACACTTCGGTTTAGAGGAACTGCTCAGCGATCGTTAGGAGCTGATACAAATAATTACATATTTACATTACATTACATTCATTAAAAAGCTGAGGTTCTAAGCTTTAAAATGATACCTATTTTGTGTTATTCCATTCAGGGGTTGCTTAGTAATTTGATTATGATTTTTTTTGTGCGGGGGTGTCCTGCCGGTGTTGTGTGTGTGTGTGTGCTCGAGGAGACGAGATGTCGAGAGCGAGGAGATGAGGAGATCTCCATTGTGGGGACCAAATATTCACACAAGGAGTGAAACCTGAATTTTTGACATTTTTGGGACTTACACTTATGGCCCATAGTCAGGCTGAATGTGGCTAAATGTGCCGATTCTCAACCAGAATCGGGCCAGATCCACAGACCCAAAGCCTAGCCAAATCCGGCAACCATTACTTGGCCAGAGCCGGCTCCCTTCTGGCGAGCCGCTGCCGACACACAGCCGAGTGAGCCGACACTCAGCCGCAACCAGCCCGATTCCGCTGGCTACCTGGGTTGCGAGAGAACGCAAAAAAAAATTACCTCCCTCCCCAAATTTTTTTCCCACCACCATGTCCCTTTAGGGGCTCTGTAGATAAGAGAGTTTAAGTACCAATTCTAATGGTTTTTATACATTGTTAATTAAACATATTTTATTAGCCTACATGACACCCATGTCTGGTTCTTGCTTAAAAAGACAGGTTTATGATGTTTGCAGTTAATAGATTTGGCTGCTTTTAGCCTTGCCCTGGAGTTGGTCCACCCTCCGCCTATGGGAACAATTCTTCCGGCATTTGTCCCCACCCTGTCCCATGAACAATGTCCTAAGCCGGCAAACTCCAGCACTTCACCTCCAATGAAGAATCCTCCACAAAGACCATCCTAATCCGTGTACCCCAGCCATTTCAACTCCTACTCAAATTCCAGCTAAACCACTTTCATCCGGAAAATCTCCCTTTCTAAAAAATAAGAAAGCAGACAGTCTCTAAATATCAGTATATGATTTACTGTGCTTTACTAAAGTTTTGCGAAGTTATAATCCAAAATGTTGCACAAAGCATACTGTGTATACTGTTAACATTTGCATACGTGTCATCTTTCTTACAGAAACTTTATATAGTTTGATCTCTAACTAAAACAAATATTTTTCTTGTATTCTGCTAGTTAAGATCTTCTCAATTATATATAACAAGACTATTCATAAAGTATGATGCTTTTTCACATCTTTTTTTTTTTTAAGTAAAGTGGTTAGGGTTAGGGTTACTAAGAATTATTTTTTCATGCCATGAAAATGGAGCACTTCTAATATGTCAGCAAATTTTAAAGCTGTTGTTAAGAGCGAACAGACTCTCCTTGTCCAAGTCTTGCTTCTACCGCTGATTTACCCTGCCTTGCCCAAAACTCACCTATCTTTGCTCGTCTCTATTTTCCTCCTTAGTTTTCTCCAGAGCGGCCCCTAGTCTGAGACTGCCTCCACAACAAGGAACCGCTCTGGCTGCTCTTTGTATACCGCTCTCTTTTCTTCCTACAACCTTTATTTCAGAAGCGCTCTAGCTTGAGGCTGTCTCCACAAAGGTGCCTGCCTCTTCTTTCCCCTTTGCTACCTATCCACTACCTATATCAGCTGAACTGCCATCTCACACCCACATAACAACCACAACCCACACTGCCTCTGTGGAACCTCTGCCTGTCTCTGGGTGTTTTCACCAGTGGTGGAGGTAACGAATTACAACTACTCATGTTACTGTAATTAAGTAGTTTTTTCGGGTACTTGTACTTTTTGAGTATATTTTTAAAGCTGTACTTTTACTTGTACTTAAGTACAAATTAAGCAAAATAATCTACTTCGCTAATTTTAAATCATAGTTCGTTACTGAATACGTCCACAATTTGAATTAATATTCAAACCTTTGACGGCACTTCAGTAGCCAATAAAGATATCCGATCGTAAACGGACCAATAAAAGCCCTGATATCTCAACCTGGAAAAGCCACCGCTACAGCAGGTGAAGAGCTGATCAGACATTGAGGGAGCTCAGCGTAACTGATGGACTCAAAGTTTGGAGAAACAAACTACATGGTAGTGTTATCATATATATATCTATTTTGATACCGATACTGAAATATCTGACACGTTCCGTTACTCATTTCCCACAGTATCTACCGGATATACACCGATACAAACTGCGTCTCTCTCTGTCCTCTCCGACAGTGAGTTTGACACGCATCCGCCTCCTGTCAATTACAGAGTCTGAATGTCTGCAAGTGTGGCAAGCACTTTACTGTAACATGAGAACACAGTCATGTAAACGCAGAAAACTGTATGTGAGCTCTTAATTAGGCCTAACTTATACAAGTGAACTGTCTGTCCTCTCACTCCGATATTGCTTGTGCGCAGACCAGGGCCGGATCCAGGCATGGGCAGGGGTGGCTGAGCCACCCAATTACGTTTTGCCCACCCAATCAGGAATTAGATTAAAGATTACCGTAAATTGTTTGTGCATAGATTAAAACTCATCTGAAGCGGACTGTATTTTGATAAATTTAAGCTATAGCTTGAGATGCCCAAACAATCATAAAATAACTCCGAAAATTGCTCAGCAATTTTCTTTGTACACTCTTAAAAATAGAGGTGCTTAAAAGGTTCTTCAAGCGATGCCGTAGAATAACCATTTTTGGTTCCACAAAGAACATTCAGTCAAAGGTTCTTTAAAGAACCATCTCGTTCTTACATTTTTATAATCTTAAGAACCTTCTTTCGCCACAAGAACCTTTTGTGAAACAGAAAGGTTCTTCAGATGTTAAAGGTTCTTTATGGAACCATTTAGACAAAAAGGTTCTTCTATGGCATCGTGAAGCACCTTTATTTTTAAGAGTGTAGCTGAATGTTAGAAATTCCTGTATCGTGACCACTAATTCATGTACTTTGTCAATAAGATAAACGTGGGTTTTGTTCAAAGTAGCTATTATCCACATAGATCTTTGATATGAATATTTTTGGTAATTCATTAAATATCGCCGGCTAAAAAGTAACTAGTAACTAGTAATCTGAGTAGTTTTTGAGAAGAGTAATTTGTACTTTACTTAAGTACTGTTTTGACACCAATTAAGTTATTATTACTTGTAATTGAGTATTATTTCACCAATGTAACAGTACTTGTACTTAAGTACAAATTTGCAGTACTCTTTCCACCACTGGTTTTCACACCTGGTCAATTTAGGGGGTCTGAACACGTTATGCTGGTTTTGGCCTATATGTCAGCACTCCAAAATATTGCAGACCCTTTTCTTAATAGGACCCAAAGTCTTCGGGAAGGTGGTCTGAGTACGGTTTGCTTTGGTATGGTTCTCTAAACTGTTCATTGTGAACACAAATTGCTCTGGACTCACTTAAGGTTTTTACTAGGGATGTCCCGAGCCGATCTCAAGCCTTTAAGTTGGTTTGCCAAGAGCCATTAAAAGGAAAAGCAGGCACTCAAATGTGCATGTTCAACCACCATTACAACTAAAAGAAGAGGAAATGTGTGTGCGTGACGCCCGAGAACCATCTGTTCTAGCGTGTCACACACATTTGAGCTTCCGCATTCAGTGTATTTGATGCACACATTTGTAACAATCACTCATTCATTTATCATTTTATTTTATCTGCCGTCAGACTATCTGAGACGTTATTGTTATAACCATATGTTGCAATCCTGCTTATTGTACATGTTTACATCTACCAATATCTTTATACTGTGCATGCCCGTTTCTAGGCATAGGCATGCTAGGTGGTCGCCTGGGCGCCAATGGCACCTCGGTGCTGGCATTTTTAGCAGGGTTGTGATAAAGAGTGGCACGGCCAACCTGAAATATGATTGCCACCACCACTGGATCCCTCAACATCATTGGGCTAGAGTACTGTCAATCTGACTATGCCTGTATGCCACTAGATCAGAGTTCTGTCAATTGCTGCCTGATTGTTGCAAGAAAAGTTTGCATTTGGAGCGCTTAACAACACCGTTAGATCAATTTTAGGGTTTTTACGCCAATGCATTGTTAAAGGATCAGTGGGTTGTGTAATATTCCCAACAAACGTTAACAGCCAATTAAAAAATATTGGTATAGTAAAATTCGCTAATTCACAAAATTTGTTGAATTTAACACATCCTTATGGAAGTGTAGAAATGCTGAATTAATTAATTCACTTCTAACAGCACTTAATGGGAGCAGTGTCATTCACATAGAGGGCAGAGCATCACGTCATTTAAAGGGGAAGTTGACGAGTTAATGAGTGACAAAGGAATAAGTAGCTGCATTCTGATTACTTTTATGTGATGCACTACAAGATTTTATGTAGGTTTTTTCGGGTACAAAAGAAATTGTATAGGTTTCTGAGGAAATAATTACATTAAAAAAAACACTAAATCAATGCCTTCAAAAAAAAAAAAAAACACAAAGACACAAAGTAGTCATTGATAATATCTAAACATGTATCCAAATCCAAATGGGGGTTGGATGGGGGCAATAGGGATTTCGCTTAGGCTGTCAAAATGGCTAAAAACTGCCCTGAATGTTTCCCTAAGAAAAAAAAATTGTTTTGATATCGGATTGATTGATAACAATATTTAATGTATAATAATTATTGAAAAAACAATGATTATATATAAAAAAAAAAAACAAAATACTATAATAATATATATATTTAATGGTTAGAACATAATGCATACCATAGAGGGTTATAATTCCAAGCCGGTGATTTGTTCAGATGCTTTTCAGAAGCTCGATCAGTAGCAGTAAATCTAGTCAAATAAAGCTCTTGGGGTTTGAACATGGTCTCTGGAGACAGAGCTGCTCTATTCTGAGAGGATCACAATCACTCCACCCTCACAATGCAAATGGGATTTTCAGCCTACACTCCCAGTGTCTCTGATTGATTGGTTACATGATCTGAACTGAAACAGACCAGTTTCACTTCTGCTGTAGGGAGGAGAATGTATTTAGTATCCAAAATGTAAGAACTTGTGTAGTGCCTGGTTGAATTTTAATGTATATTTGGGAAATTTGTATGTTTACATTGTATGTTTTTATGGGTGTAATGGTTATGTGTGCATGGATATGGTTAGTGTATTGGCACTTTGCTGCAATCTTAGTTTCCCTAACGGGAAAATAAAGTTGAGTCTGAATCTGAGTAGTCGAGCAGCACACAGACAAACTCAGCATTACGTTTGTAGAAGAGGGTGAAACATATAGAGAATTTGAACATGAATCAAGAATCAGTCATTCCGCCATTAACTGTGTAAGAATGTAAATCTTTCTGTGGGTCAAATAGAAAGCATCACATCCAGACAGCAGAAGTGACTGAATGCAGTTATTAGTGTTTGTTCACTGATCAGTGTTGTGTGTGATTGTGTTTATGAGCAGCTGCAGTATCTCTCAGCTGTATCAGTGCAGTCACTGTGACTCTGACTGACGGAGGTTTTTGTTCGACTCTTTATCACTGTGTGAACACATTACCACCACTGCTGTGGTAACTCTGACAGTAATAATCTCCTGTATCTTCAGTCTGGACTCCACTGATGGTCAGAGTGAAATCACTGTTAGATCCACTGCCACTGAATCTAGATGGAGTTCCAGTGTAACTGTTTGTTGCTCGATATATGAGGAGTTCAGGAGCTTCTCCAGGTTTCTGTAAATACCAGGCTAAATAATTACCACCATCCACTCTACTGCTGGTTTTACAGTTTATTCTGACTTCTTGTCCTGGTTGAGCTGCTGTTATTGATGGACTCTGAGTTACAGTGATTTGTCCTCTACACTCTGAAAGAAACGAACAAAGGATAAGAATTAAAAATGATGTATACTTCAAATTTTAAAATAATAAATTGTCTTTATGAAAGCTTTGCTACAAACCTTGAGCAAACAGTGTGAGAGTCCAGATGAGGATGATGATGTTGTTCATTGTTGTTGTTTTGTCTTGTGTGATGATGAAGATTGTGTTCTGTTCTGCTCTCAGTCATGAAGTGTTAAACTCACAGCACTATAAACACTCTCATGCAAAGTGTCTCTTTATGTAAATGCTCTTCATACACAGAACAGGCAGCTGTAAGTCTCAGACCTCAGATGAATTTCTTAATGCACGTTCATGTTCTACAAAACATTAGAAGCTTCAATACTTTTTTAAGCCCACCGGCAACTATAGTTGCAGTTTATAGTTGTCATTTTCCTTTCATAAGTATTTTTCTAGATGTTATCCATATTTTATTTCTCAATGACATGCAAGCAAAAATCCAAATAAAGGATTTCAAGAGAAAAAAAAAAAGGTATTCACTTCCTTCCTGTCACATGAGTATGTCAAGTATACCCCTACTTCCAGGAAGCATGGCGAAGGCAAACCCTCTCAAAGAAATGTTTTATTTCCAGCTTTCAAGTGACAGCAGCAGCTTACACGTGTAATTTTCTTTCAGGTATACCTTTTTTATTATACAGATGTAATATTTTCTTCATTCTATTTATTTTTATTTATTTATTTTTTAACTTCCCACACCTCTAAGATGAAAATATCTGCATGTCAATAAAAAGTAAAGAAAATAATCTTGGGTATAGCCTACACATGATAATTATTTAAATAATCATATATTTAAAAAAAGAATATCATTAATTTCATGAATATCAAGGACTTTTGTCAGGGTAAATCCATTTGACCTAATCAATATGTGCATATTCATAAAATATGTGATATTTTATGTTTACATTACAAAGTATAGTATGAAAATATGTTTATGTAAATTTATAAAACTACTTGTACCTTCACTGCAGTACTCCTTGTAGACTACTTATATTAAAACTGCTTACGTAAGGGAAAGTTCACCCAAAAATGGAAATTGTGTCATCATTGTGTCATCTTCAAGTTGCAAACCTATGAGATTCTTCCTTCTGTTGAGCACAAAAGAACAAAAGAAGATATTTGCAGAAGTGGGAATCCAAACAGTTGTTTTTAAATGAGTTAATTTTAATTTTCTTTCAGGTATACCTTTTTTTTATTATATAGATGTAATATTTTCTTTTTATTTATTTATTTTCAATTAACTTTTTGATACACAATACCCTGTTGGGGCAACTTAATGGCTGCACTTTGTTCTGCACTATGTTCCACCACTTGAAGACAAGTGGATTTGTTGTGTTTTCATATTCAAGAGATTATAAGATAGATTTAACTTTTTTGGGGTTTGCATCGAATGTTCTTCGACTTTTATGCATGATAAATTTGTTTATGAATAAATATTGATCTGTTGAAAGTTATTTTGAGTTAGATGCCAAATGCTCTCCTCATATTCAAATTTGACATTGAAGTGGTGTAGCCTATGTATTTGCCCACCGGCAACTATAGTTGCTGTACATTCAAATACGATTTTCAAGAAAAAAAAAAAAAACTTGGGGAAAATAAATGCAGAACATGTTCACATATGACACTATTAACATGACTAGATGCATGAAACCATTCAGAAATTTTGATTATATATATATATATGAACCAGTTTAACACTATAGACCGAAAACTGAGATCATATTCCTATTTATCTTTTATAATAAATTATTTTGTGAATAATCATCTTGTGAATTAATTGCACTAAATGTTTGTCCTTCAGTATTCTGTTGTGATAATATTCAGATTTTGAAGTGTTTAATGATGGTTTGGTGGTCTGTTTGTAAACGATATAATTTACAGAAGTCAAAATAAAGCATCGATGATGGAATGTTAGTAAATTATTAGATTAAACACTAAAAGAAGCGGAAACGCTGTATGTTTAGAATCTTATCATTGTGTTACAACTCACTAATACAAAGAGTGACCAGAAACTTTCCAGTGACCCAATTGCTCCGCCCAGAGCAATTCATAAGAAAATATTGAAGCTACCGTTCGTTGTGTCGAGTAATCGGAACTCCGTTGGGACGTGGACCGAGTTGATTCGTTCCCGGCACACTTATGTCCGATCTGCTCGCCCGTTTAGCACACCCCCATTCCCTATGTGCTCTCGACCATTTGTCATTAATGATCACACTATAGAAACGCCCCTTAAAATTACAGTTAAAAGAAATTGAGAATTGAAAGCGGCCCTAGGGCTAGACTGCTACACATGCCAGGATTCCTGCCCATGCCAGTACTTGCTTAGTGTAGAAATTTACTACCCCAACACACTTCACCCACCTGTTTTTTTTCCTCTCGCACCCCCCCCCCCCCCCCATTAAGAATCTGTAGGGGGTTGGGTCAACTGGGGTGGCCATCCAAATTTCAGGGCCGTGCGGCGCTCCCTTTCGTTTCCTCTGGGGCCACCCCCTTGACACATCGTGACACTCGCCCCTGGGCTCCACGCCTCTATGCTATGCACCCTGCAGATCGTATTATTGTCTTTAGTTGTTCGCATAGTTTGGTGTCCCTTTGAGTTCTGTGTCTATGTGTAGATACCATTTGTGGGACAGTGCCTCGTAAGTGTCTCCAGTGATTGTTCGCGTTTTCGGGTCTCTGTGCAGCTTGGCATGTAACTACCACCCCAAACTCCAGAAATTTAATAATAGTTGAGTTGATGTATTCTGGAACAGGCATTGTGCGCATTTAATGCCAATACCACTAGCTACCTATTTGCTCTTCCTTGCACTTTCAACCCTTTCCCTTATATAATGTTTTTACCAGATTACACTAGGTATACGGGCGGGTTGACGAGACGTGAGACATGTGGATCCATCTGCAGACTTTATTTAAGAGACGTGGTAAACAGGCAGGGTCAAAAAATGGCAAACAGGTATATGCTCTTAGGCCAAAAACAACGAATAGAACCAGGTCTAGCGTAGGTCCCTGATCAGCAGACAGGGGAATCACCGGGGCGAGACGAGCGGGAGAAATCCAGAAGAATCAAACAGGTCAAATGATCAGAAAACGTTTCAGCGAAAGTAGGAATTGGCAAAAAACACAGGAAAAATTCACGCGCTGACTCGGAATAAGGTCCCCCCTCGCGTACCAGGCTCTTAAACAATGAAACTCGCTCGAACGGTGGAAACAGGTAATAAACACACGGGAATATGCGGACAAGGCCGGGAAATCCCAGCCCCGCTAAAATTCAATTATGATTAGCCCCGCACCCGACGATTTTTTTTTCTTTAGGTGGTTCCTTGCTGTACCTTCCGCTGGCCGCTGTGATTCATCTTTTCCCCTTAGTGAGTGAGGTGAGTAGAAACAGCTGTGTGCAATCAGTGCAGTGG